>JBBPDB010000108.1:30917328-30934533 GCA_037974465.1 Brachypetersius altus
ATAGATAGATAGATAGATAGATAGATAGATAGATAGATAGATAGATAGATAGATAGATAGATAGATAGATAGATTATTATACAATACTATTATAAATATGGTTGGAAATGCACCTACATCCTAACATAACCTCTGAATCTCTAAATGTATAACGTCTACATGTATAATATATTGAGGAAAAATCTTTCTTAATTCCCTTCTATTAATAGAAAGAGATTTTATTCTAAAGTATTGTCTCAGTCAAGTATAGCTTATGTCTTTTATTTCAATTTTGGTATCGACCTGAGAGTAGCATTTCAAAAGCCTGAAACCGATCGTTCTCCCGATGTCTCCTCACATTTGGTTTCTGTGTTATTTTCTCCGAACAGGAGGATGTTCCCCTTCCTCAGTTTCAATATCAGTTCCCTGGACCCGTCGGCCCACTACAACGTGTATGTGGACGTGGTTCTAGCCGACCAGCATCACTGGAGGTACCAGGGAGGCAAGTGGGTGCAGTGTGGCAAAGCAGAAGGCAACATGCCAGGTACTCAAGGATCGCTTCTGCTCACTATCTGCTTTTCTTATGCTATCTCTTTCTTTCTTTTTTATCTCTGTCGTGGTTTTCGTATTGTGAGTGTCAGTGTGCATGGCAGGAAAAAGCAGCAGTTCTCAGGGCTGTGTCTTTTTGTGGCTGTGAGAAAAATATATCTGGTGTCACTGTACACCACAATCAGAGAAGCCTGTGCATGCGACCTGCTACTGTGGCTTCGAGCTGCAGCTCTGTGCTGGGAATTGCTGACATGATGCTCTAGGCTGGAGATATGCTTATTCCTATCAGATTTGAATACGTTATCTTCAATATCGCATTGAGAAGTAAAATGTCTTACACATTGCTGATCCCTTTTTTCGCAATTGTAATTTTTTTCTCCTTAGAAATATAAGGGACTTTTATGCGTCGTTCTTGGTGTCTAGCATTTTTTAATGTTCTGGAGACTTTTGATGTCGAACCCTTTATCATATAGAGATCTTATTCATTTATTACTTTGACATAAATTTCCTCCATGGCTAAGGAACCTACACACATCTGATCTAACAGCTTCTAAAAGATTATTAGTAAAGAATTGGAACCCCATCTATGTGGTAGGCAGATCCCTATGAACCGCAACCTTTTTGGATGAGATCTTTTATATCAGCTCATTTTCATTAGGCTGGGGCAGTGGATGGGTGAAAGATTTTTGATTAAGTCGTTCAGTCTAAATAAATGTGTTTCTTTATTTATACTGTACTTATTTTTACTTACCTGTATTATATTATAATGATAAATGCCGTAAATGTAAATAATGGTATCGCTTTTGTTGGGGGGGGGCGGTGTAAGACTGAGATTTCAACCCTGTTATGGTGTTATATCTGCAGTTGCACACATTTTTACATGGTGATTAAATATGAACTGCACACTCAAAATAATGCTTGTTATGACAATCAAGTTAATAAAGTGGAGCAATTCTTTTTAAAGTGGGTGCAGGCCTCCACTAATTACTCGTTATGCACTCTATAGTGCTTGCAGCAGTTGGATGTCCATATAGTCACTAAGTAATAAGCCTTGTAAAGAACACTGAGGGGTCTAAAACACCTCCACCTAATGTAAAGACTTTCCTAAAAGAATTTTTCCAAGCTCAGAATAAATGAGGAACTTCCATTTAGTTTGCTTAAAAGGTAAATGTTTCTAATTCTTTTGCCCAGGTAACAGGATGTATATGCATCCTGATTCACCCAACACTGGAAATCACTGGATGAGGCAGGAAGTCTCATTTGGCAAACTAAAACTCACCAACAACAAGGGCAGCTCTAACAACATGGCACAGGTATCTCTAGCCAAACTTCAATCATACTATGTGGGGGAGCTTTTGAGCCCTTTGTCTAACACTGAGTACATTTAAATATCTTTTTGCAATTTTTGTATAGTTCTAACAATGGGAAACTATATTTTCCATAAATATATTTCCTTAAAACAAGCACAAAATATCTAGAAATAAACTGAATAATTGTATAACATTCCTACAGTATCCTTATGACAATAAATATCAGGGATATTTCAGTTAGAGACTAGATGATTACACTGTTCAGGCTATATTTTTTTGCAGTTTAAGTGGTTTTATAAACCCTTTTCTCTACACAGATGATAGTACTGCAGTCCCTTCATAAGTACCAGCCACGCTTGCACATAGTTGAAGTAAATGAGGATGGAACGGAAGATCCCTTCCTCAGCTCTAAAGCTCAAACCTTCATCTTTCCTGAGACACAGTTCATCGCTGTCACAGCCTACCAGAACGCAGACGTGAGTCACCACATCCCCCACCCGCCAAATGCTGTGGGTTCTATTCTCTCTTTTAATCACATCATACCTACAACAAAACCACTGATGAGACGCAAAGTGAGGTACAAAGTGCTGCATAAAACAAACTTACCAGCCTGAATGATGCAATGAAAGTGGTGTTCATCAAAGCGTCAGGCTTGCTTAAGCTATACCGTGTGTATGCAATGGTAATTAAGGATTAGTTACTTATATTATTAGGATTATAATGCAATAGTATAGTATAATGTCTCTGAATTCCCTGTTCCCTGTTCATTTCTTGCACAGATCACTCAGCTGAAAATAGACCATAACCCTTTCGCAAAAGGTTTCCGGGACAATTATGACAGGTAAGTGCCAATATATAAAAAATATAAGTCCCTTAAAGTCAAGGATTTGTAATAGAGTAACAAAAATGAGGACCCACTGTTGGTTTCTTCCCCAAAGCTACTCTAGTCACCCAGTGAACAGCTGAATTTCTGATGTCGCTCAGGCTAATAATAAAAGAAGTAACTGAAACAAAAAAAAAACGTTTGCATGCATTAATAGAAATAAAGGCCCTTTTTTTCTTTAAGCACAAGCAAGGTTCACACGATATCTGCAGTTAACACCTCTGTGGGGTTTTGTCAGTTAAATTTGACATTTGACCTTTGATGTTACCACACAGCCTCTATGCACCGCCTGACTCAGACCGCCTCACGCCCTCCCCCACGGAGGGCCAGCAGCTCATGTCGGGCAGCTGTTATCCTCACCAGCCTTACCTGCCCGAGCAGTACATGAGCCCGCTGCAGCATGGCCGCTTCTACAGCCGCGAGCCTGTCAGCATGGCCCACCAGGGCCCGAAAGACCCACCTGCTGGCCCCCACAGTCGCTGGTACCTCCCCGGCCAGCAGGGCATGCCACCCAACCGCTTGGACTTCAACTCATATGAGGGGGACTATTCGTCCAATGGCCTGTACAAGCCCTTCCCCCTGCAGACGTCACCCCACCACCCACTCAGCTATTACCCCGATAGCCCCTTCACCTCTGGGCCGGTGTCCAGCGCCAGCCCTGGGACGTGGAGCACAGGAAGACCGTCTCCTCAGTACCTCAACCATCCTGGAAAACCCACCTCTGGCCTCAGCTGGTTCCATCCCATGTCCTCCCCTGCCACATCCTCCTCTCCTTCGGCTGTCAGTTCCCGTTTGCACCCTCCTGCCTCTCTCCTGGAGTCCCTGAGGCTGCCTCTGCTCCAGGACAAGCCCAAGGAGGCCGGGGATGACCCCTGGATGGAGACACCTTCCGTCAAATCGGTGGACTCGGCTGACTCAGGCTTATTCGAGAGTGGAGAGAGTAAGAAAAGACGAGTGTCGCCCTACGCCTCCAGCACTGAGAATTCTCCTCCTAACCGTGGCACAGATGCTTGTGAGAAAGACAACAGCAGTGATGCAGGCTACTATGGGTTCTATGGTCACTGAGAGCCATGAGTCACCACCCAGCCTGATTTAGCTGCCTACCATCCACTGACATGCAGTGCCCCCTGTTATTGTCGGCGTGTAGAAAACCCCCCCCAAATATCTCTATAGAGGTACCTGTATAAGAGAAGGAGACATGAACTACCTATATTTATGCAAAGCAACTGCTGTCTGTTAACAAAACATCTGACAAAAGCGAAATTAATGCTGAACACTGGTTTAAAACATAGTTATATACCGACCCTGGTTTTTAGTGAACTCTTTTTGACTGGTACTACAGAGAATATCAACACTGTCATCAGAACATGTCGTATCTCTCAAATTGTAACTTTGCAAAGAAAGGAAAGAGACATTCTTAACTTTATTGTATGTTAATGTACCAAGATTGTTTTCTAAGGTATACTGAGCCATATATTGGTTCGTTTGTCATGAAAAAAAATGCTCAAGGGCAGTGGGCATCTTTAAGTAGTGTTAAAAGATTTTTTTAAAAATAATGTGTTGAGTTTTTATGACAGCGACAATATTGTTATATAAATATATTCCAAAATATAAATAGTATACAGTATATTGTAATATATATTAAATACTGGGGGTTTTTTGTATGGAACTGAGGTTTGTGGGTGGCCGGAGGTGGGATGGGGAGGGGATAGCAAAGGCCAGTAAGAGTTTACACTGGAGTCTCCTATAGCACTGGTGTCATTCGCTCACCCTTCTATCTTCTTGCTGTCCCTCTCATGTTCTTTGTTGTGTTCCTTCCCTGTGGTAGCTGTGCAGCGGTTAAGGTCAGCTGGAGGTGCTCCGAAGGTCACTGTCAAACATGGTGAGGGACTCAGGAGTCAAGACGATGTGACTGTACTAAAACACTGGCCCCGAGACACACACACACACACACACACACACACACCTGGCTGAATTCAAAAGCTGCAGCAGTTTAAGATTGAACAAAGTCCACACACACAGTTGCTGACACTTCCCCAAAGGACCTGTCCAGTCCCCTACATCACACACACACACATAAATGTGCATACATAGTAACACACACACCACCCAATCAAATCTGCTCATGCCAGCACACAGTAGGTTTACTATTCCACTTCCCTGGCATCCTCACCAGTCTAAATGAGGTATAAGGGTTATTTAAAGTCATACACTGTAGAAAATTGGCAAGTGCTATTAGGGAAAACAAGATTTTGTGAGTATCTGCCCTCAGTTGCCAGCGTTCGTTTAACTCAGCCTCCCATCTCCTCGCTTCCTGTTGACCTTCCACCATGCTTCTCTGCTGTATCTTAAGCAACTGTAATTGTCATCCCCAAGCAGATTTCCACCACACAGTAACTGATGTCTGAACTGATAAATAAAGCACTTACAACTGCCCAAAACAGAGGCTTGCATTTGAGTTCCCCACCAATCCGAAAATGCCCACTTCCCTGTGTAGCTAGGAGACCACAATCTATAAGCACATGTACACACTGGCCGCTCAGACAACACATTGAATGGTACCACAGAATGGTAGCCAAGAATGAAGCGATTTTGGAGCCATTTTGGAATAAGCCAATCAGAAAAGAGATCCTTTACATGTCAATCTGTAGCTTTTTTATTTCTAAGGTACGTTTTTGCTTATATAAAAATCAAAGAAGACTTTTTGATACATAAAACTACTAAAGGACTAAAAAACAAACAAATAAAAGGAAAATGTAGGATTTGGGAGCCCATGTCAGCTGTTCTACTATAAGAGGTTTTGTAAATCTTACCCTTGGACTGATTCTGTCTTTGCGCTGAATTAAATTGGCCATTCAAGTTAGCATTTAACACTTTTTTGCTATAAAACATGCAATCACGTGACCTCTTTTGAGCTGTGAGGCGCAAAGTGAGGTGCAAAGAGCGAGAGAGAGCGTGTAAAGATCAGTTGTATTAGTAGTGTGTAATATTTCTGGTCCTGTTTGAAGGGTCTCTGCAGTATAAAAGCCTTTCTTTTGATTAAGCCGACGGCAAGTATTCTTAGAATACCTTCATATAAAGTGTAACCTAGTACAGATGGAGGGTTATAGTACTTAAATAAATCCAAGGCCAAAACACAGGAATGTCAGTCCGATGAGCTTCGAGAGAACGTTGTTAGCCCAACAGCAGCCACGTCTGGGGGCTTCTCACAGCAGGAGGAGAAAGACAACATGCAGACAGACAGGGTGGAAAAACGGACACCTGGCAGGGGCATCATGGTGACTGGACATCATCTTTAGTCCGACAACAGAGCAACGTGCCCACAGCCCCCACACCCAGACCTCAATGACAAAGAGGAAGAATAGGCCCTCAGTCTGAGCGTATCAGGGCCTACAGACCGCTGAAGGTGAGAATGACCTTCGACAGCTCAGTGGGCGTCAGGGAGACAGTGCAAAAGACCGGAGACAGCTAGTGCACAGACTGCGAAGACAAACAGTACAATTCAGCCAGCTGAAAGGCTTATTGTTTATCTTTCATATTCTTCAGTATATTCAACTGATGCTATTTACAAAGTGAGCCGCAGAACATTCTACTGGGAGTAAATGCGCACATAATCACAAACATACAAAAAGCACAAGTGGGGACAAAAACAGATTCCTCTGTACAAGCGTTTGTCAGTAACTGTATCCTGCCGCCACCTCCATAATAGGACTGCACCTGTTCTTTGTATATCCATTCTAAAGACATTCATAGGAATGCTAATCTAAATCTGACTTTTTATGGATTTTTCTTTTCTCTTCTAAACCTGCAGTGGAGTATTTTATAGAGCTTTCCAAGGAATTGTAACGTGCTGAAACACAACAGAAGGAAACTCAAAGCTTCAATCTGCCTCCACTGACCTTCAAAAGGTGACCAGTGACTTTGGCTTTGCTCATTTTAACATGTGAGCATTCATTTTTGTGCTAAACCAAATTAAATGTTAGCAATATAACCAAGAGGACTGTCACAACGAGCTATTTTACAGCGTTTGGTTCGGAATCTGTGCTCAGATATCATGCTCAGGACAAATGCGTGCCAATGAATCTTCAGCTGCGGCGAGAAAAGCAACGGACGTGTTGATAATTAATCGCGATTTGAAGTAATATGGTGTTGTTTATTTACTTGGGTTTTTAAGTGATTAAAAAAAAACTGGACAGCCGTGATCTTAACTGACACATACTGTTGGTGAGCCATTTCTAATTTCAAGTGCAATTAAAAAAGTGTTGATATTAATTTAAGAGATATCTCATCCATCCTTTTTTATTCTTGTTTTTAAACCTTTGTTACAATATTTGGTGCACGCTGCACTCCTACAGAGGTGTGTAATACTGTTAGTAGATGACAAGATATGTTTTAGGTGACCCCTAGTGGACATAGTGGAGTTCTTATGTAGGCATAAACAACAAGAGCTTCCCTCAAGCCGTCCTGCATCAGAATCCCACAGCAACAAAATGACTTGCCTCTCGCTTTTTCAGGCGCATGCCACACCAGTACCAGCTTGTTCCTTTGTTAAATTCATGATATGATGTTCCACTGAAGTCCACTGACTTGAGCAGCCATAACTCTGTTGAAATGAAATACAATCCCATTTGTACAGACACTCCAAAGTCGAGGTGAAGGCAAATGTTCGCCACCATCTGGTTTAAGTCAAGTACACTGAGACTCGTACATAGCAGGAACGCATCCAAAATCATGCAAATAAATGTACAGACTGTATTGATTTGTTCTAAATGTAATAAATGCAAAAATATGCAAACTTTTTTTTCATTGTCAATCTTTTATTTGTTAAATATGTTGAACTGTCGTCGCTGGTATTTATTGCTTGGAGCCATCAGGTTTGAACATTGTAAAATTATTTCATATATTTTCAGATACAGCAAAGCATAGTAGGATTATTAAAATACGATTTGACACAATTTTACAAACAATATAATACATGCCTTATCCTGATATTACCTTCACTAGCTTTGTGTGTGTGTGTGTGTGTGTGTGTGTGTGTGTGTGTGTGTGTGTGTGTGTGTGTGTGTGTGTGTGTTAACCCTAAGAATAGTAGTTATAATACTGTTAGTCTCTGTGCACACTGCGTGGTTCCTGTGTTCGGGACTGAATTAGAATTCATCCTATTAGAGGAAGCCTCTCCGCGTGAGATGGCTTCGAGAAAGAAACTGTCCTTAAACAGAAAGGGAATCTGGCTTTAAAATAATTGCATAAAAAGTCGTGTGTCAAAATTAAAATGAATCAACTACGGTTAACTTCAGGTCACGCCCCTCTCCTTCTGTGAGTATATACATCATGGGTTTCACCATAAACATGTACATAAACGTATTATCCATAAACCTATGGAATTCCAAAAATGTATAAAATATATGCATAACTTTATGACCCCATCACACAACCCCCACATTTGTTTTAGTACTATACAGTTAGAGCCCTATATACAATCTTGGGTGTTAGAAAATACCCCTTTCTCTGTAAATATAGGGACATAAATACAAAGTGCAATCTCAGACGGCCATGATTGGCCAGCCGCAGTGTAGATAGATAGGAGAGGGATGTCAAGTCATCCTTACCAAGATATTTGTACCTGCTGTTCTTTGTGGAGAGTCACCCAGCCCTTTATTCAGCTACACAAATGGCTACAGATCTGTATCAGGAAGAAGACTTAAGGCTTAAGCTAGTTCAGACCACACCTTGTTTGCAGAATGAAGAGAAATGTTATGTCTGTAGGACCATCAATTACTCTGAGAACTTTGGGCTGGAGTGGGTGGGGCTTCTCCTTCATACAAGAAAATCAAACTCTTGGTGAACAATTCAGGATCGAGCAACAAGGAAGAAAAGAGGAGGAGGTGGAGGGGGGGGGGTCTGAAAACTCCTCTTTTCTATCTAGAAAGCCAGGTCTTCCTTTCCTACCACTTGACAGGGCCTTGATGGAAAGTGTTCATTGGATACAGGGATCATCCCAAAGATTCCTGTGTCCTGTTTGTGCAAAGGACATACAAGTATTTGGAGGGTGAAGGCAGACCCAGATACAGATTATACTAAACTAGACGTTGGAGACAGAAAACAGAAAAGGTTTGAATGCTTCAAGAAACGAATGAGCACTATCCTTGCTCAGTGGGCAGGTCATCCATGCTCCAGTTTTTTTTTCCAGCTCTTTCTTTTGTCGTTCTCTTTGCTTCACCACAATTCAAAATTTTTAACGTTGCTGAATCCAGGGCTTTCTCTGATCTTCCAGTAAGTTCCATTGGCCACCCATACATCTCGACCAGCTGCATCGATAGTTTTCCTGCATGAGGGAAAAGAGAAGGAACATCATTGTTTCAGTGTGGACTTGTTTTTATCACAGAATAAAGCAACAGGATCAGGCGTCTCACCTGAAGAAGCGAGGGATATGCTCCTCTCCTTTCTTGGAAAGGATTTTCCTACGCTCCCTTTGCTTCTCTTCGATTTCGTCTTTCGTCTTGTCTGCCTCTTCCACCCTGCCTTCCTCCAGCATCCTGATCGCAATGATAAGGCATGGCATGTTCAACATTTTTCTCTCTACAGTCAAGTTTTATCATCACTTTTGAAATTATAAACGAGGAGATTATAATCTCCGTTCAGTGGACGTTTTGAAATCGGTTGTTGCAAAAGTAGGAACTGAATTGGAAAAGAAAGCTTTTAGGTTTTTGGCACCTGATGCTCAGATAAAAGAAAATCATTGGAGGCCAGGCCTTCTGTATGTAAGTGTTTTATATAAGTATGTTTCATTGTAACTATTTTTTTTCCATTGTATGACTGAGCCTATAAGTGTCTTGGTGCTATTTTAAACAGATCTCTCTTACAAAAGAGATATGTGATCTCAATGGGACAAACCTGGTTAAACAGAGGTTAAGACAAAATAGGTAGCGTCATACTTCAGCCATCGCAGTGACTACAAACTGACAGACTCACCTCTGGTCCGGACGCAAGCGCGTGTCTGTGGGGGGCAGCAGAGGTTTGAGATCAGGGGTCAGTTCATTCATTTCCAAAGCAAAGCTGGAGAAGCCATAGTACAGGATGAAGTCCTTAGGCTGAGGATCTGCAAGATAGCAGAGATGGAGACATGATGCAATTAGTCTATTCAAATGCTACCAAGGAGATATCATTCCTTACTATTGTGACAAAATATGCAGACAGGCTTAAAGACTGAATTTAAATAAGGAAAGAAACTACCAGCTGAGGAATGAATGCAGCTGTGGGTGTTTTATGCCATATCTTTTCGTCACGGCTGATAAGCATGCTTTATCAAGTGTGGCAAACATTGAGCCTTGTTGTTATGGCTTTGAGGTCACACCACTTGGCGCACTGCTTCTTCAGACTGCAAAGGCCTCTAAGGTAGACGGCTGCAGCCCACATTCTCCAATAAAGAGCCATTTAAGAATTCAGTGTCAAAGTGAATCATAGATCTTAAAGCTTTTTCCTTGTCTGCAGCTTGTCTGAGGGGCATGTGGTATTAGAGAGGGTCACTAAGCTAGCTGAGAAGTGGAAGTGGTGAGAAAGTAAAGTGAAACATGATATTGTTAGAGAGGAGTTTCCCCACCTGCTGTTGTATGCCGATGTAATCAAACATTAGAAGATTGGGCTCGTGGCACAATAGGAATGTGATAAATGTATCTTTTCAATGGTATTTGATCAATGATGTTAATGATATTATGATGATAATGATATTAATCTATTACAGTCACCCACTTACTTGGCTTCCAGATACACTGTGGGTTGGCCAGCGTGTCACAGAAGATCCCCTCATGCCAAAATCCTCCGAATCGGTGCACAACATTACCGCTCCGGTCAAGTACTTGACCTTGAACCTCATTTTTATTCGCATCTGAGCCCCAGTAGCGAGACTGAGGAGAGAAAGTGGGTGGAGAATTCTTCATGTGATAACGGAATACATAGAGACTATTCTTGCCAAATATTACATTGTAGAGGTATGTGATATACTTCCACAAACATGCACTCAAACTATATATATATATATATATATATGTATATATATATGTGTGTGACCTGATCTGCTGTAAAGAGTCAGAAGTCTGCGTTCTGGTTTTTTTGATACCGGACGCAAAAACAGCAAAAATATCGATTTTTCTCTTTTGGTCTTATATAAAAGAAAAGGTCTTCAAAATTAATCTCCCAAAGCTACATCATGAAAATAATTGTGAAAATGTCCTTAAATGGCTATTTAAGTTGCAGCTCTCAAATCTTACAAAAATATGAATTATTTAAGTATTTAATAAATAGTTTGAAATAATTGAAGCTTCAGTCTGATTTAACATATTTTTCTAAGTATCTAAATGCCTGTAGTAAAATGTTGTTGTTGAATACTGGGTGCATCTCTTTGAATGCTATGGGTTGTTAAAGATATTTAAAAAAAAACTGACAAAAAACTTTAAATGCTTTAAAAAAAACGTTTTAAAATTTTTACAAATTTTCTCGGTTTTTCAGTTGGAAAATCAAAATCATTCGAACGCTTGTAACTTGACAAGATTTTAAGGTACAGCTTTGACCAAGATATCATTTTAAAGCTTATTTTTTTATCTTTCCAATGACGCCAAAACCTCAATTTTGAATTTGTGGTCACTGTGACTCATTTTGTCACATACATATATATATTTAGTCAAAATTCAAAAATGACTCTCACCTTGACAAACGTGATCTTACATGTACAGACTGAGCTGTTAAGGTTGTGTATGATGGCCTCCCCATAATGCTCGAGATACCGCTGCTGGCTGAAGACATTGTGAATGCACGTCACCACTTTATTCCACTCATAGTGATCTCCATACCTAAGGGGGGCAGTAAAGATCAGAACTTCGTCTACTTTACTCTAAATGTCAACATACCTTTAGTACATACTGAATGGCCATTGATTCTTTCACCTTGGCAGAGTCACATTCACCATCCCTGCTGGCATTATTTCCAAAGACTTTCCCCAGAATTTATTCTTCCACCTCTGGTCTGTACACACAAGGGAAGGTTACATCAACACAAACTGCTGTTTACTTTTCACTCCGGACCTTTATTTCTTTGTTTAAACCAGGTGAGTCTGTTATGTAACCTACCCTGCCAGAAGCTGAAGTTATCAGAGGTAGCATGACAAGCAGAGATAGGTGGATGGTGGCAAACCTGAGGGAAGAAATGGGTCACACTTTATTTCCATAGTCCCCTATAGTTTATCTACAGATGCTTATCTACAAGTTAGGGCTACACTGAACAGAATCTGTTACATAGAACATTATGGTTCAGTTGCATTGAAGAGATGTAGTTGAATGTTAGCTGAGCACAAAGCATCTCTTTCTCTGACCTGCGTAAAAATGACCACCTACCTGTTCACTGATGTAGCGGAAGCCTCTGTCCTCCCTTATACACTCAAACGTCTCGCCCAGAACTGGGTTAAAGGGTTTGTAGCGGTTACGAAATTGAGCTGTAGCATAGCCAGAGATGGCAAAGGCAGCAATGTAAACCTAAACAGAAAAAGCACATTTTGCATACAAAACCAGCCTGAAAGCATCTGTTGGTCTCACTGAAACCACACCAAAGCCTGTAGAGCATTAACCATAGTATTAAACATAATTGCCATACTGCACATGAACTTACCTCAAAATGATCATAGCAGTATTTAGCGAATTCTAAAGGTAATATTAATATTTTCATTCTTTAATTTGTTGTCTCAGTGAGACAATCGGAGACTAGCTGAGCCCTCAGTGACAGAGGTGGTAGAATGTTGAAACATATGCTTTGTATGTATATTGGGGGGGAAAATGTGAGGTAATAACATTTTGGTGGAAGACTATGGGGAAACAAGTGTTATGCCTTTTATATGACATGCTAAGACGAATCATGCTTAAGACTAAGGTTAAAACAAAATTAGTTTTAATTTCAAATTAGAAGCATTACCATCCTCTGGTAGGGGTCATCAGTCCGATTGGCTATGTCCAGTAGCTCTGAGTACTCCAGCTCCTCACAAAGCCTCTGGAGCAGATTGACTGGCTCATTTAGGGCTGCTGGCATGGACACATGGGACAGGTCCTTGCCAATGTTGTTATAAAGGATGGCCACGAGGCCCACGTGACTGTTATCGGGGCAGACTGCAGGCAGGGTGGTTCGACGGCCCGTGTTTTGCAGAACCCGGCTGGATTTTGAATGTGCCTTGGAAAGGCTGGCCCGATACTTCCGTGTTGCTGTCGCTGCAGGTTACACCAGGACAAAACAAAACAAAAAAAAATACACAGTGGATACATTTTTTGCATTCACCATCACAGACATAATTTATAAATATCAGCCATACTACCAAAACAACCAATCTAATATTCCTGCCACCAAAACAGCTCTAAATAAGGCATGGACTTCACAAGACTTGTACTGTGGTGTACTGTGGCACCAAGACATAAGTTCATCAGGTCTTCCATGCATCGGGCCAGTTAGTCCAGAACATACAGTCACTCGACTACATTGACTTGACTCTTCATCATATTCCTCAAACTATTCCAGAACTATTTTTTGGAGTGTCAGGGTGTATTATCCTGCTGTAATAGGCCACTGCCATTGAGGAATAACTTTTAGAGCAGTTTATATTAGACAAAAGGGGTTAGCCTTCTTTTTCCATGCGAATCTGTTGTTGGTCCCCTGGTTCTTCTTCTACGGACCACTTATGATAGATGCTGTGACCCAGTCTTCTTGCCATCAAAAATGATAAATTATATATTGCCTAATTTATCTCAACCCTTGACAGTTGACTAGCAGTGTTGTTCACTTCATGGCATTGATGTAATGTCTAGTAAATGTATATAAATTAGGTGAGTTTACTAACCATGACCCTCATCAGGCTCTGAGTTGCTGGAGGCATCACTCAGACCTGACTCATCTGATGCCTCAGAGGAGCTTCCGCATACATCATCATACGCGTCAAAGTACTCTGCCACTGATTCGGCTACTGAAGGTGGGCGGTCAGAAGGACGTGGACAAGATTCAGGCTGAGGAAGAGAGACATCAGTAAGTGAGTGACACTGAAAGGCTTTGGAAAAGGCTGCTGAGGTTGAAGGGTCCGAATGCAGAACAGCTCAAGCAAACCCAGCCACCTGTAAAGAGATTTCAGAAAAGTCAAACCTAAACACACCTTTCTCTGTCTCACAGTGTTGTAGGATTCTCCAGAGGATTCAGAGTGATCTGACCTTCCCTGGATTTGTGTTTGATGGGACTTCACATCTAACTGAACACACACACACATAGAGTCTACACAATGAGGAATCACAAAAAAAAACATGCATAACGTCACGGCCTTAGACAAACCTTTGTATATCCAATTTGGTCATTTATTTTTTATATAATTTACATAATTTAAATATTTTTTTATATAATTTATACCATGATAAACAGACTAGTGTAAATGGTTTAAAACCCCTTTCCTACACCCATGTTGCATTAACTTGCGTGAAAATTAAAAACTAAAATTTCTTTTAGTGTGGCACAAACAATGTGTTACATACAATTGTGTCACTTTTTCCTTGTTGATTATTGACAGTGTCTAACATACATCAGTGCAAACTTGCTGAGGGAAGTATTGAGGCTCAATGACTTTAAAGATCATATGAACTAATCTGTTCAAACATCTGCATATTTTGACTTTGATGCTGTGAAAAGAGCACCTGGGGACATCATGAACAAACAAAATGTATCTGCACTGCCTGAAACTCCTGTGGACTCCTGTAGACAAAATCAGGCTTCAGGGGTCTGTTAGCAGAACTCCTCCTTTGAGAATCTGAATGCAAGCTAGGGCAGTATCAGCCATTTTCCTGGCCATATGAGTACGTATTTAGTAAAACAAATGATTCCTCAAGTGTTCTTGCACTAAAACATTAGGGCACTTTAAATGTCTCACCTCAGTCAAAGTGGTACAGAGGCTGTCAATCTGAGCAGAGGTGTTCTGGCGGACCTCTCCGCTGGTCCATGCCTCTTGCATCCTATGGCTCTCCTGAGACAGAGCTTCATGCACCGACCTCAGAGAGGCGTGCACTAAGTGAGAAAGAGGACATGTCTTTTGTTGTTACCTCTGATCTTTTTCTGAAATGCAAGTATTATTATAGCCTTTGGAGCTTGATACCATTGCAGAAACTTCCGCAGGAGATAGGGTTAATAATGAATCTCTAATGATGTTGTCATGTTTTTCAATAGCATGTTCCAAATTGCTTAATCATTGATAAGATCCTGCTGAGGGCCCTCTTTGCCATCTTTTGACATTTCAATCTCTTTGCATGTTTCCTAATGTTCCTCACCTCTTTGGGACACAGCACAGATGTCCTGGTGGAGCTTCCTGGTCTCAGGAGAGCTGTGGACTGGTGGGGCTAGCTGGGAGTAGACATAGTCAGGGATGGAGGGCACAGAAGTACCCAGGTGAGATGAAACGCTCAAGTGGCTGGATGATAACTGAAGAAGGGAAGACAACACAGAAAATGTGGGTAAAGTTTATGTTCTTGCTCCTGAAGTCTTAGATGGAATTACTTTCACACAAATTTCTTTTTTCATTTTTTACAGAACATCTTATAGAGCAGTTCCAAGCGTATTACTGAGAAAGCCAAGCAGCGGCTAAGCTACCTCTCTATTAGCACACGCCTGCTAATTCAGCACAGGGGCCAAAAAAGTTTTCAGGGAATTCTACCAAACCAGAAACCATTTTCTGTAAAAATGAAAAACCTTTGTCTAGATTGAGATGTTAATCAAAATGCCACAAAGGGTGTTTTGAGTTGACTCACCGATTTAGTAATCCTACGCAGTGGCTTAATGTAAAAAAGGAATTCACTAAATTACTGAAGAGTTCTGCTTCTCTGCACTAACTGACACAACATGAATTAAAAATAGTTTCTGCAACAGTTAACACAAAGAGACACAGAAAGATATCTACAACCAGACTACAAGACGAAACACAATTTAATTCTCAAACGTCTTGAAAAACACAATAACGCATAACCTCACCATTCCAAGAGCCTCAACCCGAGAAAGCGTGCGAGAGTGGCCCCATGTCCGGCCACATTTCTTCTTAGGTTTTTCGAGAGAAAGGTTCTGTGGGTTAAGCGTGGGGCTTAATCAGATCTTGCTGTGTAGTCAGACATTTAAAAATACTAACCAAACCAGAGGCCATTAAGATTGTGTGGATTCCGTGAAGGCTGTACTCCAGTTCTCACCTGCATGCTGATGATCCTCTGAAGCTCACCATTATTAAAAGCCGTGCCTGATTCCAGGCAGAGCAGCTTCTGGACCAGTCGGTTCAGATCATTCAGATCCATCTGACAGCGGTTCAGTTCTAGACAGAAACACAGAAACCACAGCAAAGTAAAGTGAGTTAAATCCATGGCTCTACCATCTGAATGCAAGAACTGGTCTAAAAATGACAAATACAGCAAGACCGAGCTGTTCTGTATTATCCCTATCTCAGAGTGTAGTAGTATAAGTTGTATATTGTAGTGCAGTTATCAGTTCTTTAATCTGACACCATAAATGAACAGCTAGTTATTAATTAGCACTAAATGGTGGTAGTACAAGCATGCTTTCACTGAACTGTTGAGCAGAAATGGGATAGCACTTATTTAAGTAAAGATTCAATAAGCAATACATTCAGTCAAGTACAGTACCAACATACAACCACAGCTAAATGGACTGTAGGGACATATGATTCAACAACAGGGTGGTAATATGAAATAAAGCTAACTAAGAACAAAGCTACAGAGAAACCAGTTTAGCGATGAAGCAACTAAACTAAAGGTACAGACACTGGACAGTGGTCTAATCCCAATCTAAACTTGCTTTATGGAGTCAAAAACTGAAACATCGTAATATGATAGGGGGGAGACCTAGCTAACAGATGGGCCTGACCCTGATTAAAATGGAAAAAAACTGAAATATGTGGCTAATGCATGAGAGTTTTGCATTAACTTTGGGCATGAAGAAAGCAGTATCAGAGGCTGGAGCTTTTCTGGTGCCGGAGTCATCCGTGGCAAACCCATGGCAAACACAACCAGCATGTCTATTCAAACATAATTTAAAAGCATGCTGTTCTGCCAGGATTACGACCAGCTGGACACTGCTTCATTACTCAGTGAGCAAACAACCTGCAATACACCCCATCAAGAGCTGCCTGGTGAAAAAGGAAAATCTCAAACAAATGATCTGGCCTGTCCAGTGTCTAAACCAGAACCAGAATATTGCCAAGTAAAGTGCCCCTGCAGGGATTTTTTTTTGCTATGATGGTGATCCTTGCACTATGCACAATTAGTAATGAAAGTAGAAATGCTGAAAAACAAATAAAGTTCAGTAAAGAGTGCATAAGCTGTTCAGGTTACTATAAATATAATAGTGCTGGGCCGTTAACGCGAGACTCTTATCGCGCGATAAAAAAAAATATCGCCGTTAATCTATTCACAAAGTTGGGTT
>JBBPDB010000108.1:30934633-30946919 GCA_037974465.1 Brachypetersius altus
GAACCTTAGTAGTAGAGAGAGAGAGTTTGAGATTAAAAGAGAGGAGGAAATGGTCAGTTATGGGAAGTTCATCAACAATCAAGAGGGGAGACACCAGAACAGCATATTAAGTCCAATATGTGACCTTTAGAGTGAGTGGGAACTTTGATGTGTTGCTGCATGATCAGGCCCTTTACTGCTGTCCTGGCAATGGTTTTAATTAGCTTACTCTATCTGACAGTTATGTAACAAAAGTGTCACTTAAATTCCTTGTTATTAGTTGAATAATTTTTCAGGTCAGGCGTGTGTGTGTTTCTTCAGCTGCACCAGTGGCTGAGGCCTGGGAGGGGGTACCAGCGTGTAGCCAGCCTGGATTTGTTCTCAGGGTCTTAAACTGTGCAGCCCTTGCTTTGTTCCAGTTTGGTTGCATAACCTAATAACTCTTGGGAATAATCAGTCTTTGTGTCTCTATTTGCTGTAGCTTTTATATGTGAGTTAGTGGGACCCAAAAGCAGAACCTGTCGTATTACAAGTTAGTCTTTTTTTTTTCTTACAAGTTAGGACATCCCTCACATATCAATAATCTTCACTGTGGACAACATATCATTTACTACAGATTTCAGTCATATAAACGGTGTAAAACAGCCTAAACCCGGTATTTGCTCTCCTACACACTCTCCGTTTACTGCTCTTTATCACGCCGCACCGCCCCTCGGCCACTCTCCGGAGACTCTCCCTCTATGGGTTTTGCCCACCCACTTATGGGTGGAGACTATCCTCAAAGGTCTCCCAGGTCCAAAGTCCTAAAATAAAAGACATTTTGTTCTTTATGGGCATTTTCGTATGACACCATTTTGTAATAATATTTGACATAGGAACACCAAAACAAAGCTCATGATGTCTGACACCTCGAGCATCAATATAAACCAAGGGAAGTTGCATTTAAGATGTTTTGTTGCATCAGAACAATTTATCATTTGTCGCATTCTGAGGGTTAAGCAAATTCTTTTACTTTTTTTTAATTCTAATTCTGATTCTGATTTTTTCAATGAACTCTTAATGCAAAGATTTATGGTTTAACAACTGAACATGGTCATGTTCCAGATATTTAGGCCCAGTGAGTAGTGCAGACTGAACTGAACGGCCTCGCTGGAGAGAGGGGGCCTGAGGGGGAGGAGTCCGAGCAGCAGGACGTGTGTAGCACCAGAAACCAGAGAGCAGCAGCATAACAGTCGCCATGCTGGGCTTTTTTATTCTTGTGTGGATTTTCATCTGCTTACTCTTAATCAGGATCCAAAGGCCTGAGAATTTCCCCCCTGGACCCCAGCCTGTGCCCATATTTGGAAACCTGTTCCAGCTGAATATAGTCAACCCTTTGAAAACCTTTGAGAGGGTACAGTACTACATTACCAGTTGATTCCAATTAGATGCATTGCTTTCACCATACTCCTTTGGTTTACTTCCATGTAAAGAATGCAGGCCTTTTCTGCTTCTATGTCTCCAGTTTTCTGAGCGCTATGGGAGTGTTTACAGCCTGTACATTGGAGGAACACCAGCAGTGGTTCTTACCGGTTTAAAAGCTCTGAAGGAGGCTCTGGTGATCAAAGCTGCAGATTTTTCAGGACGACCACAAAACGTCCTGGTCAGCCACACAGCGGAAGGGAAAGGTGAAGATATAAATAAATACTACTGAGAATTCGATTTAAATAATTTTATTTAAATAATGTTAAATGTATTTGGATAGTAGCTTGTACAAGAAAGCAGCTTCTAGAAATACAGGTCTGAGCCCTTAGCAAGAAACCAAGCACTGGGGGCCAGAGAAGCTCCCTATAGGCTTGAGGAAGGAATGCTGAATAACTTAATAAAACAAAGACTCTAAAAGGGAACCCACCATTCTTTGCACTAAAAAAACCCAAAACACTTGGGCCAAGTGGGGCATTAGCAGGATTGCAAGTTAAGTTCCTGGTGATGCCATTGCTAGTAGGATGGCCTCCTCTCTGATTGATGCCACTAACCCATGTTTAAGCTGTGTGAGTGAGAACAGCCTTTTAAACTTTACAGAACTTTTACATTAAATTGAGGTACTTTCACAAGGATCGTCACACTTACACATGACGAAAGCTGCTCACCAAAGAGCCATCACTTGGGAACCAAAAGTCTACAGAAATATTTGAAGTCAGTAACCAATAGTGGTACATTAATGAAATGTTTTAAACGTTATAAATGTGTAAAATATGGCAGGTATCGTTTTTCTCGACTACGGTCCTGCATGGAGGGAGCACCGGCGCTTTGCCCTCAGGACCCTGAGGAACTTTGGAATGGGGAAGCAGTCTATGGAGGACAGAGTTCTGGGAGAACTGGACCATCTCGTTGCACGGTTGGAGAAAAGTGCTGGTAGTGCATTACTTCTGATCAATTTTATTGAAGACCTATAAGCAGAATCAAAAACATATTACATGGTTTTTATCACAACTGCTGTAGAATAACCTGCTTTTTTATGGAAGTAAGTTTCAAATACATAATACCATAAATATTAACATTAACACATTTAAGTTCTGACACAGCAGAATCTGGCTGAAAAGTCATTTAAAATTGTGCAGCAGTGTTAAATAGGCATCATCTCTGTAGGAGCGGTGATGGATCCTCAGACTCTATTCCATGATGCAGCATCAAATGTCATCTACCTGGTGTTATTTGGCGTCCGTTATGACTACGGGGATGAAAGACTCAAGCAGTTCATTCCTCTATTCAAAGAAAGTGCAAAGATTGCCAGTGGACCCTGGGGAATGGTAGAACATGAGTATTTGCTTAAGTGTTATTTAATCATTCTTTCATACTGCTGGCAGTTTGCCTGTTTGGCACTAAGTCCACTGAATCACATTGCATATTCTCCTCTAGATTTACGAAACACTCCCTATAGTGAGAAACCTGCCTCTTCCCTTCAAGAGGTCTTTCACAATCGTCAGAATAATGAAGCGGATGGTGGCAAACATGATCAACGAGCACAAGACAACAAGGGTGCCAGGAGAGCCAAGAGACTTTGTGGACTGCTACCTGGATGAGATTGATAAGGTGTGTGCACACTATAGTACTTCTGCAATCTCTCTGTTTTGGTGCCATGCAACTCCAACCTGATCTTGTTTTTGGTAGAGAGGAGATGACGGGTCTTCTTTCACCGAGCCTCAGCTGGTGATGTATGTCCTGGAGCTGCATTTAGCTGGGACAGAAACCACCTCTAACACTCTCCTTACAGCGTTCCTCTACCTCACAACACACCTGGAGGTTCAAGGTCTGATCTCAGCCATCGCTCTCCATTCTGCATTAGCCTACCTGAAAAAGAACGATTTTTGTCGGGAATACTGGGAACATGAACAGATTAAAACAACCTCTTGTATTTTGGCAGGGAATTCACATTTAATGTAATTATCTTCTGAGAGGAAGCTTTTAAAGGCATTCTATTCTTACATAAGGGATTCAGAGGTCTGGTTCCAATCAACATGACACCACAGCTCTAGAACCACCCTGAGTGACTGAACTTTAGCCATTTAATTTTGCTGAAGGTTTTGGAAGATCAAAGTAATTCTGCAAGGTAGCTCTTTCAATTCACCAGGAAAGATCTAAATTAGTTGATTTGATGTTGTGTTGATGTAGTTATTGAAAATATCTTTATAACTACAGTCTTCGAGTTACGACACAGATCCGTTCCTTCGACAGTGATGTAACCTGAATTTTGGTGTTACTTGAAACACACACTAGCCTAAGTCACTTACTGATCCCAACACAGCTGTAAAATCATAAAAACACAACTAAACCACAGAAAAAGTAACAGGAAATCTCCCTCAATCATTACTGCGCATTACTGCGTATTCTTCCCTCACACACAACCTAGTTTGCCAACATAGTCCATAAGTATGACGCTAATCGAGTGAAAGTGGGCATCGTGAACTTGAAAAGTCGTGTGTCGTGATTGTCATAACCCGAGGACCCCCTATGAAATTTGAAGTGTTTTAAAGGTTGCATGTTTTACAAATCTTGCACAAAATCAAATGTATATGGTTTCCCTGATTGGTCAAGACATATTTTGGTGTGCAACCTTGCTTGGTTGATTGTCTCAACATGCTGTCATATTACAGTCCCCTTTCTCATGTCCAGAGAGGTGTCAGCAGGAGATTGATAAGGTTCTGAAGGATAAAGCTCACGCATCTTTTGAGGACAGGCATAAAATGCCGTACACACAGGCTGTGATCCACGAGAGTCAGCGCGTCGCCAACACCGTCCCTCTGAGTGTGTTTCACTGCACCAGCAGAGATACTGAACTGATGGGCTACAGCATCCCAAAGGTTCCTTTCATGCTATGTGTAGATTTTTCCAGAAACTTACTTGCATTCTTTCTTTGTTCCTTTCTGTTCATTCTTTCTCTGTGATCTAGGGCACACTCATCATCCCCAATCTCTCCTCAGTGCTGAGTGAGGAAGGCCAGTGGAAGTTTCCTCATGAGTTCAATCCAGAAAACTTCCTGAACGACCAGGGAGAGTTTGTGAAGCCTGAAGCCTTCTTGCCCTTTTCTGCTGGTGAGAGATCATGAGAGTGAAAAGGACACTAGAACTAATGATTGTTGTTGTAGTTCTTCTGTAAGTTTAGCACCAATCCATTCACAAACCATGCTGATGTGTGCTTTATGTGTGTAGGGCCCCGTGTTTGTCTTGGTGAAGGTCTGGCTCGCATGGAGCTCTTCCTCATCTTGGTCACCCTGCTGCGCCGGTTCCAGTTCTTCTGGCCTGAAGATGCAGGAGAACCAGACTTTACTCCTGTTTATGGAATCACACTCACACCCAAACCATACAGGCTGGGAGTCAGGCTGAGAGAACCAGCTAGAGAAATGTAGAACCTGATTACAAATGACTGTTAACTTAGAAATGTAGAAGTGCTGATTGGTTGGCGAGTTCATCTTTCTGCAATTATGTTTGTACATGAATGTATTATTGTATCATATCAGTATTAAAATCAGTTATATTTACAAAATATTAATATTTTATCTGTATTGTGAAACGTATATTTGGCTGTAAAAAGCAATGAATCACAAGTTTCAATTTTTGACTCACTCTAGCATCAAATAAGCTCAAAATAAGTGGTCAATATTCTCATTACAAAGACACCAAGCGGTAGAGAGCAGTCTATGAACACGGGTCAAATAGTTGTCCTTGACCCAGTTACAATGTAAATAAGAATTCAGAAGGACATTCAGAAGGACATCTCTTGGGAGCACCAAATGCTCCCAAGAGCAGCGTTTCTCAAACTATGGAGCCTCGCTTCTCAACGCTTTTGTTACTGTGCGCCCCTTCCCCGCCTCCTCGACTTCATGGCCCCAGCGTTAACGTGCTGTGTTAATGTGAGACTTTTATCGGGTGATAAAAAAATACCCCCGTTAATCTATTCACAAAGTTGGGTTGGGAGTTGGGTCTATACTAAGCAAGGTATGATGACTTTCACCTTGATATTTTAGCGCGGATTTACTCTCTTTCACTCTGTCTGTCTGTCTGTCTGTCGCTCTCTCTCTGTCTCTCTCATTCGTGACTTTTCCGGATCGCGCCCGTTTTAAACTTCTCTCTGTGCCTCTCTCTCTCGTTCATGACTTTTCCAGAGCCTGCGGATCGTCTCTCTCTCTCTCTCTCTCTCTCTCTCTCTCTCTCTCTCGCGCTCTCTGTCTCTCTCGCGCTCTCTCTCTCGGTCTCTCTTTCGTTCGTGACTTTTCCGGAGCGTGCAAATCATCTCTTTCGGTCTCTGTCTCTGTCTCTCTCTCTCTCTCTTTCTCTCTCTCTCTTTCTCCCTTTTACTCTCTCTCTTGCTCTCCCTTACTCTTTCTCTCTGTCTCTCTCCCGCTCTCTTACTGTTTATATTCACAAGGGTAATGTATTAAACTGAGTTCCAAATGAAATTAAAGTGATCTGGGAGAACATTTGGGGGCATATTTATGGTTTACACTATAAAAATTTTAATTTAGATAATCTCAAGATTACAATGAGATTAATCTAGATTAAAAAAATGAATCTATGCCCACCTCTAGAATATAACAAGAATATTTTAAAAGTGATACAAAATAAATACAAAATATGAGATTAATCAAAAAAGACAGATTACAAGCATTGTAAATAACATAGGTACCAAATGTTTTACAGCTACAGAAATGTATGCACTGAAACAGTGTGAGTTTTAAGTTAGACTCATGAACTTCTACTGAGAGAAGACCAGGCAATAGAATACCTTGAATGCAGCTGTCTGGGTCCTGGGCCTGCTGGAGCCAGGCAGACACCTTCCCATTAACGCCAGGGTTGGCTGAGGGCACATCTGTACTCTGAGCTGCCATTTCACCCAGGTAAGATGCAGATATGTTCTGATACTGTGGAAGGTCAGATTTTACACAGACACTCCAAACAATAACAACATAAGGAGCTTTTTAAAGTAGATTTCCTTCATAATTTCTTAATATGTGATCTCTGTTGTGATTGATTTCAGCTTGTTTATCAGAGAGGAACCTGATGTTGAGTGTTTTGTGAGGCGATGCTACAACATTTCATTATTCCAAACCATATCCACAAACTGATCATTCACAAAACCCTGATTAGTGAAGACAGCATTGAATCATATTAAGGGCATTTATCAGACACTTTTATCCAAAGCAACTTCCATTCCCTAACTGCAGGGGGCAGTCTCCCTGGAGCAACTTGGGGACTTGCTCAGGAACCCAGTGGTGATGCTGAAGGTAGGATTCGAACCCATGACCTCTTGGTCTAGAGGCAAGTATCCTACCCACTATGCCAGCACCACCCCATATGTATCTGCAAGTATGCAAAAGGCACTTAATAAGTCTTAAACTGACTTACCACTTCTTGTGTGGCACCATTTCTCTGAACGGTGTTGCCGCCATGGGACAGGGCCTGTAGGAAGCCATTGTGAACATGCGCCGCCTCGTTTCTCTTATATATCCGATGGGCACTCAGCTTGGTCAACCATATGTAGAACAGGTCATGGCTCTTTGTCTTGAGGAGAATCAAGGACAAAACATTAAAGCATCCATGGTCATGTGTTTTTTTACATAAGTGTTTTAGAATAGCACAGAAAATCTTACCTTGATGTGATAGAGATCGTCTCCCGTATCTAAGTCTATACGTCTGGCCTTTCTGTTCACTGACATCACTGCAAGACTGACATCCATTGATCCACTTAACTTCCCCTTTGAGCTCTGTTTGGTATACAGGAATGTTAAGTACAGTAAGGCAGCCTGAATAAAGCACAAACAAGAATAGTGGCTCACTTACATCAAATTGATTTCTTGAGTATCGCAGGATCCCCTTGTCGAGTACAAAGTATCTCTGCAAAAGACAGTATCGGTTTAAAAGCATTGCTTTGAGCGGCCACAGGAAATAAATGAACAAAATGAAATTTCCCATTACAAACCTTGTGCCAGCCTTTCAGGGGCCATTTTCTCCTCTTCATCAGGAAGCCTTCACAAATGCCTGGAGGATTCATATCCTGCATGGTCTCACCACTGGTACCGAGATCTGCCTGCAGATCATCCATTATCTCCCAGTCCTTTATGTTCTGAAAATGACACAATAAGAATGAAACACTAGCACCCCAGATACAGCAGAAGGGGAATAATAAGTATTATTAATATTATAATATCTAAATCTAATAATGTTTTGTTTCTCCTACAGATAAAACCACCCCACAACACGTGTATGAAGTAACAGAGCGAAGCGCATTTGTGGGACTTTTAAAGACTTCTTTGGCTTTTGCCTTTTTAATTGGAGATTTAGAAGTTTAACTACTTAATGACATTTTTTTCTAGCAAAGTCACTGAAGTGTGGTGGAAAATCAATCGCCAGTTTTAGGCAAATATGCTACAAGATCACCTGTCGTGAGTGGCGAGAAGACGCAGTGCTGCTGCTCCTGGAGTGGGTGGGTTTATGCCATCCAGCAGTTGATCTGTCCAGCCCACTCATCGTTAACTGGCTATGGTCTAACATGGATCCATGGGGCTCCATATTTAAAATGTGCTCTTCTGCTACACGCCTGTGTTGAGCTTTAAGTAAATATATGGTCTACTTGTAGTTCAGGACCATAGGACCATCAGTCTGAAAAGCATAAGAGTTACAGGGTTATGGGGGACAGCAAAAGTCACTGTTGGTTATTCAGACCCTGTAGACCTCACTGACATGTTAAACACAATATAAAGGCCCATTCTTGACCACATTGACGAGGACAGTAAAAGCAAGTGCACATGCAAACACTGCAAAGCCCAAAAAGAAACACTTAATCTCGTTACCTAATACTAGAAAGCTTCTAGAGCCATCTTGGCCTGGGCAGAACCTAACCCTGCCACTGCCATGTGCATCTCACTGACTCTTCACCAAGTGTCCACTGGCCGAACACCTTACTGAGAAAGAAACCAAGCACTTGTATCTGGCTGGTTCTCGAACGCAACTGCTATCAGAGTACCAAAGATGGTAAAAAATGATGTACTTTGAGGGCCAGGAAATGAGGGATATCAACTATTAATAAAAAGATGAATCAAATCTGAGACATATTTTCAAGTTTAAACAGACATGGGCCTCAAATGAGAGAAATTCCGAATGAAAACAGTCATAAGAGTATGTGTTATGAGTATGTGTTATGAGTATGTGCATATATGAGTAAACATAACTATTATATGTAGATAATAGTTTACCATTCCACCATTATACATTTAGTACAAAAAATAATAATAATACAATGATACAATGGTATAAATACAACAGATGGAGCATACAGAGGTGGGTGTGTCTGAAATCAAACAAGTCATTTCTTTTCTTTATGAAACTGGTATGTTTTATAAAGGCTCTACAGCTGTGGGACAGTCGACCGCTGAGAAATTCATCTATTTGATGACTTAACAAGCTCTGTTTTTATTTGGATGCCAGACAGAGCTCCATAAAGAAACCTTTAAGGGTACTCTCTTGAATGACTGCATGTTCAGCAAGGAAACCTGAGGTATTGCTTTAGCTTCAGCAACAGTCTCTGGGTGAGAGGATTAACACCATCATGATAATTGGCTTTGAGTGGCCTTTTTTTAGCAGCCTGTTGCATGCCTAGTCCTAGAACATGGACTAATAAGATCACAAGCCAAAGAAAACTACAAAAATACAAGAAAGAAGACTCCAACACCTCACACTTATACCAATCTCGAAAATGAGAGAGAGATGAGAATTCAACTGATGCATTATGCATTGATATCAATTGAAATCTATTTAAAAGTAATGTTTACATCTTGTCCGCCTGTGCCAGGACGGGGTTATGTAAAGCTTGTTCGTTGATGTAGGATTGACCTTAACGATGGAAGCATGTGGTGGAAACAAGATAAAGGGGTTTTGCCTTTCACCAAAGCTTTGAGTACTCAACACTGAAATAAAGACTCTTGGGCCATCGCTTCCACTGATCAAATATAAAACGTGATAAAAAATGACCACTCTTCAATATGTATTATTTGATACATGTTATACTATCCAATACCAGTTAAACAATGTCATCATTTGATGGGAAAACAATTTGTACGAGTTCATCACAGGACAAGCAAGGCCTGCTATTTTGCCAGCCTTAACTAAGGAGCACTGAAACAGATTTTACAAAGCATGAATAAACACTGAGCAGCATCCTTACAAATTGAACTTCATAGTAGATTCCATCTCATAAACTGTTAAACACACAACACACAATGTCATCAGTGTAATTAAAACAATAGTTAATGGGATAACAAGCAATTTAATACTCTCTTACTGTATACCTTTAACAGTCAGATTTTTAAAAGTAAGTTGTTTAGATGTGAATTATTTAAATATAAATGCTTTATGAGTAAATGGTGAGCTGCATTTTAACAATAGAGTTGACATAAGCTTGCACTTCTGTAAACTGGTCGGACCAAAAAAAGGTTACTACTCAGAAAGGCCTTGGCTGCATATACTGTTGAACACATTTTGAATTGTGAAGAGTCTATCCTAAATCAAATCCTAAAACGAAAAAGTGCAAAAGACGACAAAACCCTGAGATGGTCAAGAGCTCATATGCATGGATTCTTCTATATTTTCCTTTCTATGACGCAGAGAACAACTTCAAAATAATTCCAGTATAGCTCTTGCTTATACCTTACCTGAGGCTCCTGTGTCCAGCTGATCTCGGAGACACTTCACGGCTGAAATTTCCACAAAAGTGATCACAGTGCTTCCCCATTTGTGAAAGCGTCCAAACTCAATAGCCTTCAAAAGCAAAATATTTACTGTGAACACCTCTTGGTGTGTCCTCTACGAGCAAGTGGAATTAACATCCTCCGAACCTGAAGTTCTCACCGCAGTTCTGCCAAATCATTATCCGCATTAGTGACTAAGGAGCTATAGGAATTAGAGGTGCAGAGGGTATGGGTCTGAAGAGGACAAACCACAAACTCTAGTATTCGGCTGCTCTGCTTTAGTCCTGACCGTTTAAATGCATTTTCGTACATCAAATTTTATTTTCTGATCTAAAACGACCTGCATCAGCCCTGGTGAAAACAGTCATTAACCCATACTTCAGTGTAACGCTGATTATTAAATATAATAATCCCAATTCAATACTAGCATGTCTAATTGATCAGTGATGTCAAAAGTGATAAACAGACAATTGCTACAATGACAAACTAATGAACCCATCTGATCACTGAGTAATCCGCAGATTACCTCTAATCCGGAGACGCGACACTTGTATTTACCTCAGTGGGAGCAGCATATTCCCTCATTTTTCCCAAACAATCTGAAACATTACTTTCTTGGCTATATATTTGTACTCAAAAAATATCCTTTTGTGTCTGAAAAGAAGAGCTTTACTGAGGTCAGCATTTTTATTACACTGATCAGTATATAAATACAGGACATATTTGCAATGTCAGCAGAGTATCGTATTCTTATCAGAGAGTCCAAACACAGGAGGCTTCACTCCACAGATGGCCAGTTCATGTCCATCACAGGGGAATCGGGTGACAAGAACAGGCTCAGACGGCTGCTTCCTTAGGGGAGGTCTCCTGCATAGTAGACTCTGAGGCACCTTCAGACTGCTGCTGTTTGATATACTGCTGGAGAAGAGCTGAGAGGTGAGCAGGGTGCCTCTGCAGCATTGCAACAGTCTGTGAGGTCATTATGGTCAGCCCTCCGACCAGCTCGCCATGGAAAGTGGTCATAGATGGCAGGCTGGAGTATTTAAGTAATCCTTCGTACGACAACAGTGTGTTCTCTACACATCCTCCTGGGGGAAGAAAGCAGAGGTAGCAATGAGTCAAAATACCATTCAGAAGACAGATACACACAATACACAAAAAACACCCAGTGATTTCAACCTAATCTCCATCGCTAGCTTTTGTAGTGTATGGTTGATTACCAGAGAGCACCATATAGGCACCAGAATTTGTGAGTGGAGTGGAGCGGCAAGAATTTCCGCTCCGTGCTCAGAGCATTTCATGATCACTCCGCTCTGGGTTTACCATTTTCCGCTCCTCGCTCCCTCCCCACTTGATCCTCACTCCATGTTTGCTCGAAGAAAAAATGTCTCTAATTAACGCTCCACTGTAATTTTTATATTGAACCTCATTGAACCGCGTTCAGTGAAAAACAAATACACAATACTCAGAAAAAAACATCAGTGTGCTTTAGTAGAACAGTAGCTTGAACTCTAATTCTAGTAGTTGGATCTTTTTTGTTCTATTCAAATGGCAGGAAAAAGCATCAAAATGACTGTCAGTACGTGACAGATAAGGCAGATACAATTAGAATGAACAAGTCTGAAAGTATTCCTTACATAAGCATGGGAAACTCACCTAAGAGTACCATATGAGGGCTACTCTTCAGCACTCGTAACATTTCTTTCACTTTTGGCTCCTTACTGACAAACATAACAGTCTGCCCAATGAACAGAGGCTGCATGTTGCTGTACCTGCTGCCAGGCAGAAAAGATCTCATGACCTGCAGAGCAATGCAAACACATCATTGGTGAGAAATCTTCAATATATTTTAGAAAGATGGAATGCTAGGGCTGGGCGATTCATCGAAAAGTAATCGAAATCGACGTTCAAAACCTATAACCGATCAAATTTTTCCGGGTCGATTATTTCAATTACTCCACTACCGCGTGTGGAGTCACGTGACCCCGCTCCGTTATGATACGTTATTCTACCGACATGTCGAGCATGGAGAGCTTAAACACTGAGACAACTGAGCAACTTGTCAGTGAACTATGAGGGCAAATAAAT
>JBBPDB010000108.1:30947019-30968958 GCA_037974465.1 Brachypetersius altus
CAAACACTGTACCTGCAGGAGACACTACACACAGATCTGAGATCAGCATGAAAAACACTACAGAACACACAGAAACTGATCTCTGATTATTCTGACCTGTTGATCTGTGTTATTGAGTTCAAGTATTTTGGCTATACACATTACTAAATTATGTACTGCTTTTTTTAATCATTTAACATCTCTGCATTATTGCACACAACTCTGCTGCTAGAATATAGTACTTGTCAAAATACTGTACTATTCCAGACTATAGCCACTAAGAGTACAGTTGCACTTGTTTTAATTTTTGCACACTTTTATTGTCTTGTTTGCTCTTGTGGTCTTGTGGTGTTCTGTTTTGTTCTGTTCTGCTTTTGTTGCTCCATGGTCCTAGAGGCATGTTTAGTTCAAGATTCAAGATTCTTTATTTGTCAAATGCGTAGTCATACAAGTACAACACAGTGAAATGCATCAAGTTTCACCCTGTGCTGTGTGTATATGGTCAAAATGACAATAAAGCTTACTTGACTTGACTAAAGTCTCCCTAGAAAAACACTACTAGTAGAACAGGTCATCCACAAGACTTTAAACACCACCATAGGATGTAGAGTCGGGCGAATAATCAAAAAGTAATCGACATTCAGGACAATTTTTCCAGGACAATTATTTCGATTACTTTCCCTTTAAAAAAAAAACACTACCGCGTGTGGAGTCACGTGACCCCGCTCCGACATGTCGAGCATGGAGAGCTTAAACACAGACAACTGAGCAACTTGTCAGTGAACTATGAGGGCAAAAAAAAAAATAAATAAATAAATAAAATAATCGTTCATTAATCGTTAAAATGTTCAATTAATCGAGAATTTGATTTTAGGCCAAATCGCCCAGCCCTATGGAATGTTATTTGTTGACATGTGGCTTTACCTGGTTGGGGAAAAATTTGACTCTGATGTCATGTTTATGAAGTCTGTGCTTTAACAGCAGCATGTCTTCAGCACTGGCGGCACTGTTTTGTGCCACGGCAATCATCTTAAACTCTCTAAACACCGTTTCAAGTTCTTTCTTTAACAGCTTCATCAGACCAGTTTCCTTTTGGATAGAACATGTAAGAAATAGATGAATGCAGACAATGCAGAAGTAATGAAACAACTTCACACCTTTGTATCTATTAGTACAGCATATTAGCGAATACCTATACAAAGCTACAGATGCTTAAATTATTAAACCAAGTGGTGAAACGTAGTTCATTATCAACAGTATTATGGTAAATATTAGGAAAATATTTTTTATTTTAAGTTTAGGTTAGGCTTCATTTTTTATATTCAACTAAAAAGGTCAGTTTACTAGATATTTAGTGGAATGTTGGTTAAAAACAATGTTGGCGTCTACAGTTGTCCATCAAAAAAGTGTTCCCCAAAATTATTAACCTAACTATAGGCTTACCTTGTCTGCTGGTCAACATACACTTGTTTAAGAATGTATGCTCGATCACCAACATAGTAAACTGTGTGAACAAAGGCCTTAAATTTAACAATAATTACTGCGTGTCATACAGTTTTTAAACTGCTGTTTGGTGTAGCACATATGACATAACCGTGGCTGTCAAGACTAATCAATTAAACTGACCAGAAGCACTAAAGTTGTGGTGGTAACTGAAGACCGAATAATTAAAGTAAAAGTGAAGGTTTCTGGAAATAAACTCCACTATACATAAAGGTGAGTCACTAATAGCAATGTCATTACATTAATATGCCATTGCTATCGATGCCCATGTCCAAGGTTTCCTAATGGATCTTTTTGAAATAAAAGTATTTTTCTCGGAAAGGCCAGAGTTAAAGAAGTTATAACGCTAACTTGCTCTCTTACTGGAGGCTTCACACCAGATTTATCAGAACTGTGCTCCCACCTGCTCTGTCTTCCTGGGGCGTGGAGTAAGAGCACCAGGAGGAGCAATGGGCTTGGGTGGAATGTACTCAGTAACAGCCAACAGCTTCTGCTTGATAATATGAATGGGCTTTCTGTGGCGGGTGACTGCCTTGGAGCCATGCCGGACACTCTGAGCCAAAGGCAGCCATCCTGTAAAGTTCACACACATTGAAGGTTCTCAATTTTCCCTCAGGGATTTAAGAAGTGCACCAGTACATATCAGTGAGGAACATTTTTGGGTTTACAAAATACACATTAAGAGAAAAGCATACAGACAGAACATGTGAAATATGTTAAAAGTACCTGCAATATGCACAGGACATTAAAATGTATCACCACTCAACTGTGTCTTTAAGCATGTACTTCACTGTATAAGGTTTTAGCTCCAGATACCCTTTCAAAACATCTTAAGACCAGCCTTTTACAGTGCTGGTCTTGTGATTGTTTTATTAACCTGGATGTATCTCTGAGTCATAAAACTACCTTTTGAAAGACCCCTAAAACTGTTGGCTAGAAGAAATATTGATAGTGTGACCTTTCCTTTGTTAAAACCTATATTTAAGAAAAAAAACATAAATAAATGTACAGTGAATAGCAGTATGGTCAGATTACGTATTTAGTTCATGTTGTGTTATCACAGTGGATTAATCACTAACACAGATTTTTTTTGTTTATAAACCAACTCTCCGTTTTGATTCTGGCAACCAGTGTAGATTAACAGAACTGGGCACCAAACAAAAAAGTTAAATATATGAATCACTGTCTGAACCAGGGCTGCACGATATTAGGAAAACATGCAATATGCGATAATGTTGTTGAGTGTTGCGATGGCCATATCACATGCGATAAGTAAATAAAAACGTAGCCTTTATAGTGTTTATGTTTTTCTGCTTTGGATTTGCTGGTAACAAAGACTCCAGACACTGACTAGTCTATGCAGAAAAAAAATGAAATGCAATATATCCATTCCAACATGTTTTTTTTTAAAGAATTTACTTAAACAGAGCATTAAAACATTTGAACAATTGATCATTGTTGAATAAAATCTGAATATATTCAATCATATTAAATAAATGTAACCATAATTAAATTATTATAGGAAGTATCGCGATGACCGCAAATTTGCGATATATTGTGCAGCCCTAGTCTGAACCAAAAGGCAAGAACAAATTCTACTCTTGTAAATTATACTCCCATTTTGTTGAAGAGGTTTTGTTCCAACAATACAGACACATAAATACATTAACATATACTTATGCATATACATATACACACATACATATGTGTATAATGGATACAGATAAATAGATTAACATATTTTTTTATGGTTAGATTAGAGAATTAAACAATTATAAACTGTTATTTTAATTATTTAAATTCTAAATTCTAGGATTAGATAATTAATAATAATAAAAATAACAATAATAAGTCACTGAAATGTCCTAGAAACAACCGGTGCACTAAATGAATCTGGTTCCAGTGTAACACCGGTCAGATCACAGACCTGCACTCAAGAGGTGTGTTTTTCCTCTTTTAACACAGAGGGGTCGGTGCAGGAGAAAGGAGCCCACACAGGTTAAAATAACGCACAACAGATTAATAAACACACAGGTTAAAAAAAAAAACCCAGCAGATTGATTAACACACAAACTGACAAATACAGGAGTGGGGGCAGAAAAACAGCCTAAAACCCACACTGGTGCGCTTTGTTTAGCCGTATAGCTAAAAAGAAATATTAAACTACCATAGTAATCGTTCATGACACGTATTCGGTCGTTTAACAAGGATAAATTACCCGTTCTGAGAAGAACCCTGCTGCATAAGGTCGCTGCCATCTTGTACTGGATGTGACGTTTCTGCCCTCCTGATCTGATTTGTAAATCATTTCCTCCGCCAGTTTCAGCCGCAGATAACGGGTAGATCTGCACTCCGTCTTCAACGTTTCTGATGACACATCGATGCTGAAGTCGTTGTGTTGTTAAACTCATCGCTGGTCAAAATTCCCTTTGTTTTGATAATTTATTTCATTAATTTAACATTAATTGTATAGATCTTAGCACACTCGACGTGTTTTACAGGTTTACTCTCATACATGGTGATCCTAAACACCACATGCCAAAGTCAGCGATTACCTTTTCGATGTTTTGCGTAACGACCTGGTCTGGGGGTGACGTCACGAGTAGGAGTTTGCGTCATTGTAACTACCATGAAACGTGTGCTGAGTTTCAGGACGTCGAGGCTCGTCAGCACGATCGGACAGCTCGTCCAGTCCCGAATTTCACTGTCACTTCGCAGCCAGACTTTCTTCAGTCCTTCCTGCACACACTCGAAGACTGAAAGCACAGCCATGGACCTGAGTGACATGAGAAAGAAATACAAAGGCGATGAGGAGGTAATGTTAATATCTTCAGCAGACCCTTGCACCCTGACCCCCCCAGGCTCATTACTGTTGTAATGTTATTGCCATACACTATATGGGCAAATGCATTGGGACACACCTCTTAATTACTGAATTCAGTGAAGGGCAATCTTAATGCGTCAGGATACCAAGGCATTCATTTACGGCTTTTATCAGATACCAAGGCATTCTGGACAACACCATGCTTCCAACATTGTGGACACCTTGTTTGGAAAAAGCCGATTTCTATTCCACCAAGACTGTGCCCCTGTGCACAAAGCAAGCTCCATAAAGACATGTTGAATGGAAGAACTTGACTGGCCCACACTGAGCCTTGACCTCAACCTCATCCAACACCTTTAGAATTCCCACAGAAGCTCTGAAATCTTGTGGAAAGAATTCCAAGAAGAGTGGAAGCTGTCATAGCTGCAAAGGGGGACCAACTCCGTATTAATGCAATATCATTAAAGTTACTGTTGGTGTAATGATTAAGCGTCCCATAACATTTGTCCACATAGTGTGTTTTGCATCTAGTCAGCATGTCACATTTGCAGGGTTAGACTGTTTCTGCTCTTGAAGGTTCATCATGAGCAGGTTGGACCTAAACCTAATTTTAAAAAACCTGGCTCAAGATTCTTAAAGACCCTGGTTGGCGAATTCTGTTAAAATGAGATAAGTTAAATCTAACCTGCAGAGAAATCGTGCACCACATAATTTATTTTATGGCATAGAACTTATTCTGATTGGTCTAAAGCAACTACATTTTACATGACCCTTGATGAACACCTGACTAATCTTTTTTTGTTCATTTTTACATATTGCTTGTCCATATATTCCTGATGTGAGTCCCATTTAATCCAAAAAAATCCACTTTTTAGCAGTATGGTTTGATCAGTTTGATATAATTTCTTCAGATTCATGCTCAGAGAACTGGAGTCACAGGATATTTAAAGCAAGCAAAGTGTCTTGATACAGACCGAAAACAACACTAGTGAAGAATATTAAGGAGGGTCATATATTGATACTAATAACATCTTTTCTTATCTCTGTAGTGCTTTGAAGAGGATCAGCTTGTTTCCCTCGACCCCATCAAGCAGTTTGGCAAGTGGTTTGATGAAGCTACAAAGTGTCCTGAAATCGGGGAGGCCAACGCCATGTGTATTGCAACAGCAACAAAGTGAGAACGTTATGTGCCACTCTTTAACTATCGGTTACATTTTTTCGTTCAAAACCTTCAGAAGCTAAAAACAATGTCAGTGTCAAACTGTACTATCCCACTGGGGGGGACTTTGATTGCAGCCTGGAATTAAAAAGACATGCATGAGACATCATTAACCGTCAAGACAGGCAATAATCATGATTCATGTTTAAGGCTTTTGCAGGACTGACAATAATTTTTTTTTTAAATTTTGTCCTTTATTTTTACCTTTACTTTTCATATGCTGTCTTGCGTAAAGGGACGGGCTGCCCTCTGCTCGTATGGTGCTTCTGAAAGGCTACAGCAATGAGGGCTTCCGCTTCTTTTCTAACTATGAAAGCCGTAAAGGTAAAGAGCTGGTGAGTCCTCACGGCCTCTTAAGCCTCACTGTATTGTCTGTTAATGGTCCAAGAGTGTTTTGTTTGTTTTGAATTGTTTTAGTTCATGTGATCCTCTCACGCTCTTCTGAAATGCATTCCTGCAGGACAGCAACCCACATGCCTGCCTTGTCTTTTACTGGGAACCACTGAACAGGCAGGTGAGTTTTGCATGAGACTCGTTACACATTGCCAGCTACACTTACTGAAGTGTCCAGGCTGGGCTAAAATAAGCCTAGACTTTAGGAACACAAGTAGAGCTGAGTTCTAGGATAATAATTTGAAGAAAATGAGATAATTCCTAATGAAAATATTGAACTGTCTGATGTGATGAATTATACCTAAGATACACACTACCACTGCACCCTTCCTTATGTTCTTTAATCTGCTTTTGAGGATTTCATGGAGGTAGACCTGCATTATTCAGTTGTGGTGTTTTAAATTGCGACATAAATGATTTTCAGCACTATCTAAGTGTTGGCCCAATACAAGCATTGGCCCTATTGTAGGCCTGCTTTAATTCAAAAGTGTCACAAAATCGTGTCCCCACAGATCCGCATTGAAGGCACTGTAGAGAAAATTCCACATCAAAGTTCCTGTGACTACTTTCACTCAAGACCCAAGAGCAGTCAGATCGGTGCAGTTGTGAGCAGACAGAGCACTGTGATACCCAACAGGGAGGTGAGAGAGCCATCGTTAACCTTCAGACCGCACCACTCTAGCTGTGTGTTCCATTACAACAGTTTATGATAAAGCATTTTGCGATTGTGTGTTCTCCATCCTCAGTACATAAGACAGAAGAATGCAGAGTTGGAGGAGAAATACAAGGACTCAGAGGTTCCCATGCCGGATTACTGGTACATATTTAAGAAATTAGCTGCTTTAAATGGAGTTGGCACATGGCATTGTTTACTAAGGAGTTCCACTTGAGCTTAGAGATTCATTTGAGAATAAACAGGTAAAGCAAGTTGCAGTGATTTTTAGTAAAGTAAAGTGAAGTCACGCCTGAACACACCACAGCTGAGCACATGCTGTGAACAATGGAAAATCCCTTCCCTACATTTAACCCATTCACAGTTCGGGGAATCGAACCCACAACCTTCTGGTTGCAGGGGCCACTCCCTAACCACAAGGCCACCAGCTGCCCCAGTTGTGGTACTGGGCATAACTTCTTGAAATCACTTTTATAAAATAGAATGATATTGTACTATAATATATAATGAAATAATATATTATTTAATTTTAAAAAAAGTTATAAATCTAATGAATACCAAGCAAAAATTATGTCTGAATACTCGTTTTTTCCGTGACCTGTGTGATACTTTTAAAGAATATATTTTATTAATATAGAATTCATTATACTAGAGCAGTAACATGTTTGCTTATCTTGATCATTTTAATGCAAGTGAGGCTTAGCCAGTCAGATTATAGAACCAAAAGTGTTTATTCCACGGAATGAATTTTTGGTTAGATATAACAGTGGTTATGCTGGTGTTACATCTGTTCTTCTTTCTGCAGGGGGGGCTACATTGTGAAGCCGTTCCTGATTGAGTTCTGGCAGGGCCAGACCAATAGGTTACATGATCGTATTGTGTTCACAAAGCTCAAGGATGGAGAGACAGAGCTTAAAGAAATGCAGCATCAGGCAGAGGGAGGCTGGGCCTACCAGCGATTAGCCCCCTGACAGAGGGAATATGATGGAGTTCTTCAGCAAAACCCTAAAAATATGACTGCTGGTGACATAGAAGTTATTTAGCCATCATTTTACTTTAGATAAGGTTGTTTATTACTTGACGATGACTTCTGATAAGGCGTTTTAGTAGTTTTACCTGTTTGGAACGTATTTGCAGATTAATAGTTGTACCTGTTGTAAGAGAATGTCCTTCAGAATGTTGGTCACTGACCGTTTAACATAGAATAACAATAGAAAAGATGTCATTACTGCATTTTAGACATTATGACCTCTGTCAAAAAAAGAAAAAGCACAAAGTTATTGCTGTCCTTTGATAAGTCGGCAGGGCACTTGTTTCCTATTGTAATGTGTCTTTTACATTTGCATGCCTTTAACTGTCTTAACAGAGACTGAAAAACCTCTGTGTTCTTAGAGAAATCAGCTGAAATTGCCTTCTAATGCACTTCATTGTTTCGTTTCAAAGTGCACTTTATAATTGTGCCAAACTCTCATCTGTCTTGGTGAAAACTGGACATTTATAGAAGTCTTTGTGAATAAGAGTAACATTTTTGGAAATTGTGGTTCAGCAAATATATTTAATTCAACAAAAATAATACAAATCGGTGTCGTTTTTGACTGTCGTTTTTCTTTACGACACATTGGTGTTTTCCATTGTTAGCCACAAGGTGGCAGTGTCCGCCAATTGACATCACAATGTCAGCAACAGGATGGAGAAGGTGCTCGTTTCAGTGCTGTTTGTGTTTCCAGAATTCTTTTGTCTTCTGCTTTAGTCTCCAGACATCATTTCTGGCTTTACTTGACATAAACGGTTGATGCAGTAGGCATTAACACACTTTATAATAAAACACCCGAAATCGCTGTTATCGACATTACAATTTGTTTCACCACACCAATCAGCACCTAAACGAAGAATTTAGACACTTAAAGGAACTCGATTAATCAATATTAAAAGTACCAAATGTACAAAATGAAGTTATGTATGGATGCATCTGTCTCTGTAGATATCATCAAACATTAAAAGATTATGTCATCACTCGCTAAAACTGTTCATTTAGAAGAGTTCTGTTTTGCTTCTATCGTAATTTAAAAATAATGTCATCTCTAAAATTGATGACTCCTCTGATTTTGGAGCTCCATAAAATCAGCAGGACATTTTGAAGCTGCGTATCCACCACATGAATTTCTCATACTAATTACCATTGTGTGTGTGTGTGTGTGTGTGTGTGTGTGTTTGGATTTGCATGATAAGAGACTGTTTCTAAGCTTGCATGCTATTTCTCAACCACATGGTTCTCATCAGTCCTGTTGTATTCTGGAAAAATACTCGGGTTTTCGGCGAGAGTGGCTCGAATCTTCTTCTTCTCTTTAAACCGTCCGGAGTGTGAGACTTTGACGTGGCGGCCTTTGGTGGCAGACTTGTCCACAAGCTTCTCCAGCCTGGCGTCCAGCTGACTGTCAGTATTATCTGGGTAGAAGGGAGGGCTGGAGTGTTCTTTATTGCCAGTGTTAATGCCATATTCAGCGGGGATCTCGTACAGGACCTTGGACTCTGACGACTTCTTCCTCAAGAAAGTCAGCTTCCACCAGGCAGGTTCAGCCATGACACGTGCTAAAGCACACGGGGAATATCGTGGTCCTGCAATACACAGATTTATGGCTTAAGTTTCAGTGAAAGTGAGTGTACGATGAGTTTCGATTACTTAATCACCTGCCAGAGATGCAACATTTCAAGAAGTGAAATATAAAAATACACCTCTCTTGAAAAGGGTTTAAAGGAGTGCACACACACACACACACATAGATAGATAGATAGATAGATAGATCCAATAATGCAAGTTTTATTTAATTCTCTGTCTCCCCTTGACCATACAACGTACACCCGCTCCCATAATACAGATCTTGCGTATATGTATTGTATTAATGTTTCTACTTAAGAAATCATTTTAATGTCAACATAAATGGGATTTTATTAGTCTACTGCTGCATGTTTTTGAGTGAAACACTGCATTAGGGAGCATCTCTGAGCCATTTTCTTGATTGCAGGGAGTGGTGGGAAGCCGAAACATGATACTACTGCTTAGTATTTTTTCCCCTCCTGCTGGTGCACAGTGATGTAATCAAAAGTCAGATTAAAAGAAAGCAATTTTGCCCGTCTAGTGAGATATGATTAATCGTGCCTAAAATGACCAACTTTTTCATTTCAGGTTGACTGCAACACAAGCAGTGTGCTCAGAGGTTTAGCACATTTTTGTGTTCTAATTACACAGTCTGCCTCACAGATGTGCTGTGTTCCTGTGGCCTGACGCAAAATGTGTTGTTAATTAACACACTGCTGAAGTGGACTTTGCTGTATACGGGGCTGGTTACACTGAAGCTGCTCGAACAGACCACCCGTATGAAGTGATACGGTTGGCTCTCTCCAGTCATTAGAAGAGAACAGGAGGAGGACACCTGATTCTGGTTCTTAAATGCTGAATTAATGAAGAGCACCAATTGATCTTCTGTCTCTTGAGATCTGAGATGTGCTAAAAATACACACGTATGCGCACACGCACACACACACACACACACACACACACACTATCATGCATTTTCTGTTCATTATCATGGTCATGCACCTTTAAAGGAGTGGAAGGCCATTGCTCTGTCAGGTTATTGTCAAGACTCCATGTATGCATCTGTGTGATGTTAACCAGTGCAAACACGACGGACTCGCAAACACAAAGGCGGGATGGTAACAATAGCAGAGGACTGATGAAGAGATGGTTTTGCTTCTACCTCAGAGCCAGCAACCAGGGTGTGTCTCTGAGTCACTAAGCAGATTTTACTCTGATAACACAATAAACTGGTAATGCATTCATTATCAGTCTGCTGGTTCGTGAGCCTGGTTTATTATATGGGGAATTTAGATTCTTGTCACCCTGCGGTAAAGAGTGGACTGCCATGTGAGCTCGTTTTATGACAAAACACAGCAACATGTGACAGAGCTTGTAATAAACACTTTGACTTCAAGTCGGGTTCATAATTATTAGATGGCATTGTGGATTAGACCATCTGACTGAACGAAACGAATGCGGCAGAAAGAAAAAGATCAAGGACAAGGTTCATGATTAAACCTTACAGAATGCATAATTGATCAAATAGTAACTTATGCATGGATGCATGCAGCATCCTGTCTCACATGGTGCTACCATATGTAGAAGGCAGCATTTTGCATCAGTGTGCAGTCAATGGCCAAACAAAGATACATCAAGATCAAACATACTTTTGAAAATGCTTCAGTTGTTTCATCAGTACAGTTGATAACTTTGTCCATCGCTGTGTCAAAGATGTCTAATAATTCATCTGAGTAAATCTCATTGGAAAGTAATTAGAAACAACTGAATTGCGTAATAGATGCACTGAATAATAGATGTCATCTTCTGCACTTGCATAACAGCTTGGCTCATTTACTTAAAGCAAAGTCACTGTTCGAGTCCGTACCTCCCGTCCTTAATTGCACTCATTTCTGACCCACTAATCTGCAGATCACTTGGTGTCTTCTTTCACTCGGAGAAGTCACTGGTTTTGTATTCCTGAGAAGGGCGGCAGGTTCCTGACTTTGGCTGGAGTACAGTAAGCCGGCTAAAGAACAGTGACTAATGCGAGAAACACTCCGTGTAGATTACAGTAAAAAAAAAAAAAAAGATAGGTACTTATACATATCTGTTATCAGCTTTAGGTTCTCGAGAATAACGATGGGTAATACAAAACCATTGCCTGTAGTACATGTTCTGGACTTGCTGATACTGTATCGTCCCTGTACTGAATCATCCTTAGACTTTGCTTAATAAGTTATTTTTGTTCTATCTGAGCGGCCCCAGAGAGCATGGAGAGGGGAAACTGTGGCTTCTGTAAACTTTGGCAATCAATAACCAAGTTCAAAACCTTTTGCTGAAACAATGTTTGAACAACAGGAGGGTTAGCCCAAGGGCAGCCAGGCCCAGCCTTGTGCGGCAGTTACAGTGGTGTTCCATTTTCTGGCTGGGCCGAGCGTTCATAACCCCCAGCAACATCTCTCTCACCTGGGATTGGGGCAGAGCTCAGCATGGCTTCCATACACAAGGCCCTATTCCCTTTCTGTTTCTCTGACTAAGCTGTTTCATTCCTTGAAGAGCAAAGCGGCCATCCATGACCACTTTGCCGCGATGGCTGGTGTCCCATGCCTCTCCTTTTCATTTGACTTGAAATGGTGATAGGATCTGACTCCTCCTGCACAATATAAGCTACTCCAGTAAAGATGGTAATAATATAGTCTTCACAAATGAGGATTTCAATAACACCATTTACTCAGATGACGGGTTTAATAACAATTTGAAGAATTGAATTAACATTTGCCTAAAGAAGAGAACTGATTGTTATGAGTTTAAATTAAGTAGGATGCTATTGGTGGAAAAAGGCATCATGCATGCTAAGTGGAGAAGGTTATAAGAGCAGCGTGTTGTTATTGTATGTTTCATTGGACAAATAATACTGCAATAGTTTATCTAGCATTGCACTCTCGTGTCTGAACTTACAGTAAAGGTTCCTATCTTGTTCTGTGCTTGGACAATGGGTTCCAGCACAAAACGCATTACTTGGTATAGAACTTTTATATTATCTAGAGGTTTGAAACGGTTCTTCACTCACTAGAGGAAAGTAGTTCTAACTCTAAAGAACCATTTTAGGAGCCAAATTTTTCTAAGTGCCCATAATTTGCTATCATCATCATCATCATCATCATCATCATCAGCCTTTATTTGTCACATACACTTTTACATGCAGTGAAATTGGACCCCTCTGTCCACACATACACAAACTTCACACTTTAGGGGGACAGGTCAGACGAGAAAAAAGAAATAGAGTAGAATACATGAGGAAAGAGGAGGAGAGAAAAAGAGCCCCCCCGCAGACTCTCCTTCGTATGATGAGTTGCTGCAGTCATTTTAAGATTTACCTGATTCAAAGGTGGTCCTGTTTCAGGCGAATAGATGTCCACATGAAGTCAGAAGAATGTTGAACTGATAATCTACCAACTGCTTGCTGTCATGCCTTTTCTTCTCCTTTTCCTTTTTTCCCAAAAAAACTTGAAGCTTTGTCACTTTTCCCTTCTCATTTCTTGAGAGACCTCACTGTGATTAAGTTCTTTCATTCAGTGGCAAGGGGTTGACACGATCTACCGGATACACACACCCTCACTCACACACACACACACACACACACACACACACAGCCTCCCATAAGAGCTGCAGTCTAAGCTGAACATTAGGGACAGCCCTTTGCAACTTGAGCAAATGTTATAGCCATGTGAGTGAAAGGGGGAGGGTTGCATCTGTTAAACTAAACCAATCCTATGAGAGCGTAATGTTGGTTTAAAATTTGCATAGTGAATAAAAAGGGTACTCAACTTTCTGAATGAAGAGAAAATCCCAAAACATTCTTTGCTTATGTAAGTTATAGATAAGAGTTATTAAACTCGTTTTGGAACGCTTTATTGGTCTTTGTATCATGAATTATATGATCGTGACATTGCCATAGTGCAAATACAGACAAAATAAGGCAATGCAGATTTTAAAGGGCCGTCAATGACACTCATAATCGAGCCTCATTAAACCATTAAAGAAAACTCAAGGGAGTTTTCCTGCTGAACCACACAACATTTTAAATCATTGCCCAGCACATGGGGGTAGTCTGTTCCACCAGTCTTTGATTCCTCTGATGTTGATTTTGTGATTTAAACAAATCATACATATTCATAGAAACAAAGAGAGAAAGAAAATGTAAAAGTGTAAAGTGACATCCAAAAGCGTCATCCATGAACACACCACAGCACACAGTGTGAACAGCTCGAAATTCTTCCTCTGCATTTAACCCATTCACCAACAGGGAGCAGTGTGTGGGGACAGTACCTTACTCAAGGCCACCTCAGTGGTGCCACTAGCAGTCCTGAGATTCAAACCCACAACCTTATGGTCACAGGGCCAAGAGAAAGAAAGAAAGAAAGAAAGAAAGAAAAAATACCTACTAAACTAACTACTTCAGGTAAAAAGATTTTAGTTAAAAGTTTTTTTCAAAATCTAAATTATGCACAGAAATAGAGAGAGAGAGAGGAAGAGAGAGAGAGAGAGAGAGAGAGAGAGAGAGAGAGAGAAAGAAAGAAAGAATGAAAGAAAGAAAAAAGAAAGACCATGCCCTTTAAATTAACCACTTAAGGCAAAGGTGCTTTGAGAATAATCACAAACCTCTTTACATTCTGTCTAAGCCTGAGCATAATTCACTCTCTTTCATTGCTTGTTATGCAAGGCCACTGCAGAGCTGGCACTCAGCCTTTTGCCTGATGTGAGTTAAATCACTGACAGATAACAGATCCGCAGCCCTGATAAGAGTATGCTGGCCTCAAATGTATGGAAACACAGCATGACCAAACGCTCCTTCTACCATTTTAATTTGCCCTTTGCAAGACCCAGCAAGAGTTTAATCATTTAAGGATTAAAATGCTCTACACCGAGTGTTGAAAATGAACATAAAGGTATTATAGCGCTTTAAACAGTTCAGAACAGCCACTGCTCACTGAGGTTCCAGAGGCAAAATGCTAGATCTTGTACATTTAGTCCAGGCAGAGCCAAATAAAGAAGCCACAGCACAGAAAACCAAATGCCTCTTTGTGAGCTTGACATAATACAGTAAGTTTACACAGAAGCGACAGTAAGTCTGCATCATTTGAATAGATTCGGTCGAACGAAACAATAAAGAAACAAGAAGGGGAGAACGGATACTCTTGTGTACGGCAAACATAAAAGCCTGGCTGGATTCTTGTCTCAGCTAAGCTCATTATCCTTGCACAAAGCTGTATTTAATACAGACAATACGATATTCAAGCACAGACATGCCCGAAACAAGTGTGCGCAAAAATCATTGCCCTAGAAGAATGTTTGGAGGGAACTGGAAGGATTTTATGTCAACAAATGTCTTTATTCATCATCAACAAATGTCTTTATTCATTTTTATTTGTATTTATTGGCTGGTTGTGTCTTTGCTTTTTATCACACGTTAAATATAAATTCAGGTCCTATCCTGAATCTTACTATATAGAATCTAAAGAATGCATCGGGTAGTTGTTATGAATAAGTCATAGGATTAGAGCTCTGGAAATATCTGTGGCTTTCAAAAACACCCGCAGCTACACTTGAGTCTGCAAAAGCAAGCACATAAACATCCAAAATACCTTTTGTTCAAACATCCGCCAGCAGAAAGCAGAGTCTGTCATTTCTATATAAACAGCATGCAGTCTGAAAGGAGATTAACTAGACACGCAACGAAAGGGAACACCAAGGTAAAACTGAGGAACTGAGATACTTAAGATACAAGCTGTCATGTTATCAGTCGTCTGTGACCACAGTGTGGCCTTTCTTTAATGATTACCTACTGTATGTCCCGTGACAGTGGGATAAATGCTTAGAAGACAATGCCACCTTGTGGACAGTTTAGATGGTAAAATATGCTTTAGAAAGACCCCACTTTCGCTCTTACAACATTCCCTTCTGCTTGTTGAAACGTCTCTCTGTATTTTCCTCAGTATTTAGAATGTTCCAATCTCTTTTTTCTAGTTATATTTAGCTGTTATGTACATTGCTAGTTGAATAGTCTCTGACTGGATAGTGCCATTTTCTCTTCTGCAGTTTTATTGGTTAGTAGCCTGGGGTCTGATTTTTCTGCAGCTTTTTATATTTTGGAGCATCTGTGGATGAAGATGGTGAAAGCGAGTGAATTCCACGAAAGTAATTGCGAGTGGCGTTGAGTTAACCAATGGAGTGCAAAAAGGGACGTAATTAACCAATCAGAATACAGGAGAGAAAGTTAGGAGAAGAGCAAGAGGGAACTTAAGCTAGGCTTTTAGGGGGGATATTCGTGTTAATCAGGTGCACAAGGAAGAATTTAGTTGGGGTGGAGGTGGCTCAGTGGGTAGGATACCTGCCTCCAGACCAAGAGGTCATGGGCTCGAATCCTACCCTCAGCACCACCACTGGGTCACTGAGCAAGACCCCAAGCTGCTCCAGGGAGAGACTGCCCCCTGCAGCCAGAGAATGCAAGACGCCTTGGATAAAAGCGTCTGATAAATGCCGTAAGTGTAGTTATTATTATTATTATTATTATTATTATTATTATTATTATTCTCTAATAATATTATAATATTCTCTGATAATACTCTGATAATATTATTATCACTCTTCTCAAAAGGCTTTCCACAAGATTTTAGAGTGTTTCTGTTAGAATTTGTGCCTATTCAGTCTGCAGAGCATTTCTGAGGTAAAGCATGAGAAGGCCAGGATTGTAATCTCTGTTGCAGTCCGTCCCAGAGGCCTTGGATGGGGTTGAAGTCAGGGTTCTATGCGGACCAGTCCAGTTCTTCCACGCTGAACTCATTCAGCCCATGTCTTTATAGACCTTGCTTTGGGCACTGGGACACAGTCATGCTGGAATAGAAAAGGTTCTTCCCTAAACTGTGTACACAAAGTTATCAAAAACTTACATTTGCTTTTGCTATGTTGAAGCATTAAGATTGCCCTTCACTGGATGTAAGGGGTCTAGAACAGGTGTGTCCCAATACTTCTGACCATATAGTGTAAGAGAAACACTTCTTTTATTGTGAATATTGTCTTTTATTTTGACAGGTCTTTGGATTCCTTCCCTGGAGAGGTCTCTTCTGATTTGCTGGTCTCCTGGAACGCGTCACGATGGCTCTTGTTCATTGGTTAGTTTCAGAGACGACGTGTGACGTTGCCGTGCTTTGATTGGCCAGATGTGGACATACGTGTCTTATGGCAACCAGAGATGTAATGGAGACTTAGCTGTTTTTTGAAGCAAATGTGGACAAATTCAAAGAGAAGAAACTGAGAATACAATGGAGGTAAAATAAAACTAGAAGAAAAAGAGAATTCGTGTCCGTACATGTAATGCTTGCTATATTTTGTAGCCTGCATTGCTTTTTTTACTAGCTTCACTGGCTAATGCACTGACAACTTACTTGTGTGCCAAAAAGCAGCTGGACTTTAATGTATCCGAATCAGAACCTGAAAACTTGAAGAATCCTGGAGGAAATCGCTTATGTTAAGACTGCAGAGAGACGCAGAGACAATTAAAATATAAAATATATTGAATACATATATAGAACATGGAAATACTATGATATATAACGGACTGAGTACAGTTTAGAAAGTTCTGTTCTATTGGTAGGCTATCCGATGTACACCCTGCCCTTTTGTTTCATGTGATGAAAGAAAGCTTCTTTATTTCTATACAAACCATTTGTCACGGTCCTACTTGCATGGGTTCTGGTCAAGTGAAGCGACAGCTTCTGTCTACTGAAGTGAAGTTCATTCAAGAAATCTTTTTCTCATTTTCAGAATGTGCAGAATCTCCCTATTGACATTCAAACCAGCAAACTTTTGGGTAAGAATGCTTTTAATTTCATTTGTTAATATGCACTTGAAGTCTAAAGATTGCATTGTTAAATAATAAAGGCATATTGTATGAATGTATGTGAATGTGTGCACATTGGATATATGTATGTATATCCATGTTTGTACATAGTGAATATACAGATATCTATGAACACTGAATATGTACACAGATACACTTTGGAGTGTCCTCAGTTGCTTGGTAGCAGCAGACATTGACATAAACAGCAGTAATGCACCAGAAGAATTTGCATGTTTCACACAGTAATATTATACCTGAACTATTGCGCATGTATTGCACCAAAAATGTTGTACACAAGAAACTATTTCACTTATCAGTCCTTGGTGTTTGAAATACTTGCATGATTTATGTGACAAGTGTATGGCAACTATAGTTCTGATGTAATGCCACTTTGTTCAGACTGGTTAGTGGATCGGAGACATTGTACTCTGAAATGGCAGAGTGCAGTGATGGCCATCAGAGAGAGGATAAATGCTGCAATCCAGGACATGCCTGAGAATGAGGAGATCAAACAGCTGCTTGCTGGCTCATGTGAGTAATATTCAGTTCAGATCAATTTTCTTTGTTTAGTCCGTTATTGTAGATATTGTACGGACACCTATGGATCATATGATTATTTTTGTAAATAGCTGAGTGACAGACCAGTAAAGTACACAGTGCTCTGCCTGTGTGAACGTAACACATGCTTTATGCTTTATCCACTTCTCGAAAACGGCTGATATCACAACCATTTTTGTCCAGTATGTATTCTTGCCCTCAGTGTATTTTGTCTTTGCAGACATCCACTATTTCCATTGTCTAAGGATAGTTGAAATACTGAAAGGAACAGAAGCCTCCAGCAAAAATATATTTGGAAGATATTCTTCACAAAGAATGAAGGTGAATTTTCCTGCGTGCGTGTGTTTGTGTGTGCGTGCGTGCGTGCGTGCGCGCGCGCGTATTCTTACTATTAGCTTTCAGTCTTGCTAATATAATTTTTTGTCAACAGGATTGGCAGGAAATAATTACAATGTATGAGAAAGACAACGCATACTTAGGTAAAGCATTATATATTTATCAACCTATTTGTATGTTTGTCTAAATGTATTTTGTATACTCTTACTATCTTTGTGTGATGCGATATACTACTCTGTGTCCAGTGGAACTGGCCAGTCTGTTGAGCCGCAATGTGGGTTATGAGGGTCCTGCTCTGAGGAAGCAAGTGACTAAAGCGCAGCAGCTACAGCAGGAGCTTAGCAGACGAGAACTGGAGTATCAGAGCACAGCTGCAGACATGAGGGAGCGCTATTATGCTTCCTGCAAGCAGTATGGCATAGCGGTGAGCATCCACTGGATTTATGTTTTCTCTGAAGAACTAGAGCAGCCCTGGATAATGGGATAAGGGAATATTATAGAACTCCAGGAGAGTAAAGGCTTTGTTGTGGAGTTCCTGTTTTATCCTGTTTTGCAAATGACATAAGGTTATTGACTTCACTGTTTATGGCCCTGTGTAAGAGACTGGGTAGAGGACAGTAAATGACTTTTATAGTGACTACTGCGAGATTTCCGCTCCAAGTTTTAGCTCCGTTTCAGCCAACTGGCTTCGGAGGCTTTTCTTCCCAAGGAGGCAATCAGTGACTGTCATGAAATCAATCTTTTGTACATACACTGTGTGATTTATCCTTCCTGGTTTTGCAATGAAATGACTAGCGTGATCTATTTTCAGAGTCTAGTGTTTTTTGGCAAGCTGGGTGAGACTCAGCAGAATGGAATGTGTTAAAATATAACATAGTCGGACTGTGACGGCTTCTTGATTTCTTGGTGATTTTGTGTCCGTGAGGTATGTAGACTTGCGGTTTATGCAAATCAGTACCGTTCAAGTTTACTCTTTTGGTTTTTTTTGGGGTTTTTTTTTTTTTGCATTAGCTAATAGCAAGCACCTCTACCATTAATAGCAAGCCGTCATTTTATCACTGGAAATGCAAAAGTGTCATGATGCAGTACCATTCACTGCAACCAGTTTTATCTGCAAACCAGTGCAGCAGCATGTTTTCATTCCAAAGTCAGAGCTCCTCTTAGAATAAATCTGCTGTTTGAAGACTAAGGCCAACAAGTGATGGGGTGACCAATCACAGCTCACAAGAGAAGAACTTAGTGCTCTTATGAATTGAGTTATTCATGTAAAGCAACACAAGTCAAATTATAGTTAATATTTTCGTCTTTAGCCGAAAGGCCTTTTTTATTTATTTTTTTGTAATTTTTATTTATTTTTTTGTAAGCAGACTGTTTCATTGTTTCTGTGCATTTAAGACAGATATATGTAAATGGCCTCTTTTCTGATTGGCGGCCCTGTATTGCAGCTCATTCCTTGGGCAGCATGGGGCTCAAACACTTTTGGGCAGGGCTACACCGCTGTATGTTTAATAAGGAGCTACAGTAATCCCCCGTTTCAAACACTAAAATTCGAAGACTAGACACAGAGCAGTCATGCTGCATGCTGTGGCACATTAGACAGCGCTGTTGCTTTACAACTAGAAGGTCTTGATTTGGATTCCTGACCAGGTGACCTAGGGTCCTTTCTGTGTGGAGTGCATGTTCTCCCCTATTATTTGAAAACAGGCTTTTTTGCAGCTTTGTTTCCACACACGGACTGTACAGATAGAGCGTACATCATTAACAATAATTACAATCTCTAAGCCTTTTAAAGTCCAGAAAACTGATGTTATGGTCCATTTTAATACATAGAAGGGCAAATATTTTGTCCATGTCATGCAACTCTAAAGAGGTATCAGTTGTGCTTTGCTTTGATTTGGAATGAAAACCACATCTGCCCTGCTTGGATTTGTGGGGTGTGTTGACCTCTGAACTAGACTGTGGCTTATGCGGTAATGTTTTTTGAAAGTGAAGTGACTAATAATGAAACCGAGCAAAATGTCTTCTTGTAAATGTACAGATTTTCTTCGGGTGTATTTGTCATAGGGATTCTGCTGCTTCACTGAAAGATTACGTTTACAGAAGACTCTTTTAGCATCACAAGTCAGGAGAGCTGGTGTCCAGCACAGCTTTAGGATTGCCCTGCTGATATGCAATATTTCCCAACCCTGGTAACTGGAGGCACTGAGCACACCTGGTCCAACTCATCAATTCATTAACAGCCCCTTACTGAGTTGTAGTAGATGTTCTAGCAGAGAAGTCCCAGAATGCTGTTTCAGGGTTAAGAAACCCTGCTCTGATGCACATGATTCTTCTTATCTGGTAATTACCACGGTTAGGAGATGTATATCAGCATGGAAGTCACCGAACTGTGCCGGGGGCTAAAATGATCCCTGCTTTACAATGAAATGACTCTTTCAGGGGGAGAATGTGGCGAGGGAGTTGCAGGCATTGGTTAAGGATTTACCCACAGTACTGGAGGATGTAGGCAAACAGGCTGCCTGCTTGGAGGAGGCCATACAACTGTACACAGCTTTCACAGACTTTGTCTGTGACTGGTGAGTGCCATATCCATGACCAAGTCTAAGCAAACAATGTCTGTGATCAGATATCGGCTGTTACTGTAAGTAACTTGATTTCCAGCGTTTTCAGTTACTGCATTCTGGAGAATTTTATTGTAATGAAAATGACAATATACCAGTGTTAAGTCAGTTTATAGGCTCCAACAAAGCATCCTGCAACAACTTTATATTGCATTATCTTTTCAGGTCTGAGCCAGTGCTACCTATGCTGTCATTCGTTCAACAGAAAGGAAACAGAACAGTGTATGAATGGAGGACAGGAAGTTCCCCAACGGTTATACAGAGACCTGTGGTAGAGGAAGCACCACTTGACACTGTCACAGAGGAAGCGGTGAGGTTGGCAGTAGATGCCTGAGTCAATGTTGATCATTCTAATTAAATTACGCGCTGATGGATGATCATACTGTAGCAACAATGGTGCAAAAAATACTTCGGGACGATGTTAAAATAATTACAATTTTACCCTGGATGAAATATCATGCTATACATAATACGATAATTTAATCACACTCAAGCTCTCTGCCGGGCAGCATTATGATGTTAATGCTAATGTAGCATTAGGGAAACCTGTACAGTGTTCAGGGTTAGTTTAGTACCATGCTAGTCACGTGTGGTCTTCCAGGCTGCGTTAAATACTTCTTATACATTTTAAAGCTCATACCTCCTTCAGTGAACATACATTCTTAAATATTTTCCAGCTTTAAAGTAACTCCTTTGGAAAACTTTTAACTTGAAACCTGTCTCTAAATATTAATGGAGGGCATGTTTGCCGATACGAGGGCTGATCCAAGCAACAACCTATACCAGACAAGGCTGTGAAACACAGGTTTCGCTGCTCGCCTAGTGTTAGCAACTGTTAAGTTCTATTTGTAACATTAGGCCGAGTAGTCGGAGCTGTTTTTCTAATGTTATGTGTATGTGTGTGTGTATATGTATATATGTGTGTGTATGTATATATAGATATAGATATATATACATATACATACACACACACACACACACACACACTACATTAGAAAACCCTTAGAAAAACAGCTCTGACTACTCGGCGATATTTTTTTTATCGAGCGAGAGAGAGACACGATCCGCACGAACGAGAGAGAGAGAGAAACAGAGAGCAAGCGAGACAGGTTTAAAACGGGCGCGATCCGGAAAAGTCACGAACGAGAGAGAGAGAGAGACAGACGGACAGACAGAGAGAAAGAGAGTAAATCCGCGCTAAAATATCAAGGTGAAAGTCATCATAGCTTGTGTAGTACAGACACAGCTCCCAACCCAACTTTGTGAATCGATTAACGGCGATATTTTTTTTATCGCCGATAAGAGTCTCACATTAATGCAGCGCGTTAACGCCGATAACGGCCCACCGCATATAT
>JBBPDB010000108.1:30969058-30993258 GCA_037974465.1 Brachypetersius altus
TCCGCGCTAAAATATCAAGGTGAAAGTCATCATAGCTTGCGTAGTATAGACCCAGCTCCCAACCCAACTTTGTGAATCGATTAACGGCGATATTTTTTTTATCGCCCAATAAGAGTCTCACATTAATGCAGCGCATTAACGCCGATAACGGCCCACCGCATATATATATATATATATATATATAATCAGTTTATAACAGTTAAAATAGACCAAATTTAAAGACCAAAAGACTATTTACTTCTGCTTTTCACAGATTGACTGGGGTGATTTGAGCAGTGCTGTGGAAGCTGAGGATGTAAATTTTGGAATCACAGTTGAGGACAGCGTTGACTGGGGCATCACCCTGGAGACTGGGAAACAGGTAAAAACACAAACAGATGCACTTAACCTAGTCACATGCACTTAACCGTTCAAGAACAGCACTGAAGAGCCTCAGTGTTACTGTACAGCTGCAGTAATGACAGTGTGATGTTATGAACATATATTTTTAAAGGAACAAAGTGGTGGCATTGACTGGGGGGGATCAGAAGCTGCTGCAGTGGAAATAGAAGTTGTTGATGCAGGCACTGACTGTAAGTAAAAATTGTTTCTGTTATGGAGGTTTTTTTTTTTTCTTCACCATTGTCGTGTCATAATGACCCATTTGGTTTGCAGGCCCTGAAGGTGTCGCCCGAGGTGTGGATGCCCTCTCTCTGCTGGAGAACTCTCAGACCCGCAGCCAGTTTATTGATGAATTGATGGAGGTAATTCAGCTTTTTAAATGTTATGACAAAAAGTGTTTGGGATGTCTACGTTACAATAGTGTTTAACCACTCACCAATTAAGGCTACACTGCACATCTCTATATAGATATAGACCTTTGTACTTCTATGCAGAAACATTGTTTTGTAGTGGAGTGATACCTTTAGTAGAGTTGTCATACTAATAGATCTTTCTTTGATGTATTGTTTGGCCTCTTTTAAAATATTACTCTTGAAGCCGTTCAATCGGTTTTCCTGCTGCAATGATGCTGGAAATGTAGAGGGTGTTGTATTTGCCTATGTCTGTTGAGGAGTCTGACTGTCCTGTCTGTGTTTGGCTGGCTAGTTGGAGCTCTTCCTGTGCCAGAGGCTGAGTGAGATGAGTGGGGAGGGGGATATGGTGGCCATGAGCCAATTCCAGCTGGCTCCCTCTGTCATCCAGGCACAGACAACTCCGCGTGTGCAGGCCATGCTGGCAGATGTGCGCCGCCTCCTGGAAGGACTGACCTCACTTCGCATGCAGCATCTGTTCATGATCCAGGCATCACCACGGTGACTGCTCATATATACACTTAATATTCTCTCTTCTCTCTGTGGATCTAAATGTTTGTTTGTTTTAGAATTAGGAAGATAACGTGAAGATGCAGAATGTCGCATATCTAATAAATATTAATATCAAATATGAATGTCAGCTTCTGAATGTCAGTTTTGGAGAAAATGGGATTGATTCCCAGTCTCAGTCCTGGGGAACCACTGCATGTGGTTAAACAGTTCAGTGTTTTCCCAGTTCTGATACACCTGAGGCAACCCATTAGCTAATTGCCATCCCCTTCATGACTGGAATCAGGTGTGTTGGAGCAGTAACCGCATAAAACTGTGCATGGCAATGAGTCCTTGCGACTGGAATTTGGAGCCACTGATCTATCAAATGGTATTTGCTTCAGTTAAGCATGTAGTAAGGATTGTCAACACGAAGTCTTGCTCACAGATGATTTAAATGGCTGTTTCAGCTATGTGGAGCGTGTTTCTGACATGCTGAGGCAGAAGCTGAAGCAGGCTGATATCTTGGTGTTGAAACGTGCCTCCTTGGCTGAGCGGAGGCAGGAAGCTCTGGAGGAGCAGGCAAAGCTGGAGCCACGCATCGACCTGCTGGCAGTTAGCACTAAAGAACTACAGAAACTGGTACCGTAACCCATTAACCAATAAGAGTTAAGCTTTGAAAACAGTAATGGGATTACCTTTTTGTCTGTAAATGTGATGAGTGAAATCGAGCAGATTTTCCTTTGTTATGTGATAAGATGAATAAAGGCAACGGTATTTTATTGAAACAGTGTGACTAGCACATGTAAACATCTCTCTCTTTTTTTGTCCCCCGCAGATTGAAACCGACATCTCAAAACGTTATAACAAGCGTCCAGTCAACCTCATGGGCGTTAATGTGTAAAGTCCTATTTTCTCAATGTCCCTTTATAAATAAATATTTTATTTCATTTCAAAAATGTGTTTTATTACTCTTTTATTAAAGTATATGGTTTATATTGTGTAGCAGAAGCACGGACCATGGTGTTACGTATACGCATTAAATCAAATAGACATGTCATTTCCTTTAGCAGAACAGGGGTTATAGTCAACATGAATATTAAATATACTAGCATGAGCTATAGGATACAGTATATAGGATATATTGTGTGTAGCTCATCATATTAAGCATGTTGATATTAACTCATTTAACCCCAAATTTTCCCCTGCAATATAAGTGCCTGAGTTTTACTCCGTAAACACACAATATGTTTGAATTTTTTCATTTCTTGGTGGTTATGATGGTGAAAATGTAGATTTTGTACTTGGCAACAATTGTTGCCGATGGGAAACCACCAAGTCTAAATTCTTCAATTTTACCTATTTACACCCACAATGTGGTACATGTGTAGGGAGCCCCTAGACCCTCTGCGACCACTCACAAGGCAGGACCCCGCCCCCCCCCACATCCGTTTGGAGGCCACTCTTCCCACTGTTGTGTTGTGAAATCGCCAACCAGGATCTCCGGAAAGCCAGAGCCCAACACCACCAAGATCTCATATAACACCCCCTGGCCAGACCTCTGATGTGTAGAAAAAAAACAAAAGATAATTAGAATAAACAGCCAAAGCCTTTGACAGGTAGTATAACTAGCACTATGACTATGTGTTAATTGTTGCCGTGCTTCCATTTACTCTTCTTACGGTGAAAAGATGCATGCAGGGATATAATGCTCATTAAATATTAGTAGTAGACCCTTTAGAAAATGTGTTCAAATATTTTAGTAATATCTGTTAAGGTATTTTACGGACTTCCTCTTGTACAAGCAGACATCTCCAGAGGTGCATGCTGGATGTAAAGGGGCCTGGTCATGTCTCCATTCACACCAGTCACATGGCATCGATGCAATTTAGAGAAGACGACCTTTTCTTTTTTTAAAAAACTTGCATTAGCTGCCCAAAGCCAAAACATTACTTTTAGAGCATCGAAAGAAATAAATAAATAAAAACAATGGCAACAATTGTTGCCAGTGGGATTAAATGGGTTAAGCATGCTGTCACCCATTCATCAAACCAAGTTTGATAACAACAGCTTTGCGTTGTTTACCATATATGATCTACAAATAGGACAGTTGTTGCTATTTTAGTTGTTCACACAGTATGCTAGAGTTCAAATTGATTAAATATGAGCTCAAAATACAGACTATTCATCCAAATTAAGTGAGTAGTTTTAAAGACTTAACATACTTGGACATAATTGGACGATTAATTGGACGATTGGCTGGGTTGTGTTTTTTCATCTCATTATTCCACTGGGAAATAAACCGATAAAAGGTATAGAATTCATTTTACATGTGGAATTTGCATTGGGAATCTGTTGCTGTCAGGGCTGCACAATATTGTTTGTTAATCGTTATCATGGTACCTTTTTCTGCAAATTTGACGTTACTGCAATATGCAAATGAGCCCCTAACCAATCACTGTGTTTATGAAAGGGTGGCTAATCACATCTCTGGTTGAATCAAATCAAAGTGTTCATGTAATCTAACAATAGTCCAATCAGTTTGGCCAATCTGTAACCACTAAAGACATTAATCGGCTGAGGTATGTTTTAAATGGCCTGTAATCTTCTTGCAATATTTCATTTTTTGTTTAATGGGTTTGTGCACCAAAAATATTTCATAGTTCATCGTAATTATTACATGACCATTTTCCAACCATAGAATTAAACAGACAGTTTCTGTTTCTGTGAGTTTAAGGCTGATGCGTGTAACCAGTTGTTTTGTCATTGGCTGCCATGTATTGCAGCTCATTCAAAAGAAAGCGTGGGGCTTAAGTACTTCCTTAGAACTACCGTAGGCCGAAGAAGGAGTTTCCACATATGGACTGTGGGGCAGAAAATATTTATACACTTAAGTGATGATAATGGCCTATTAGCATATTAAAAGGCATCACAATCGCAATATGCCGTTTTTGTTCGGTGTACTTTGGGCGCTAGAAAGGCACCTATTCATAAAATGTATTATTATTATAATTGCAATATGCATGTCTATAGCATGCAGCCTTACTTGCTGTTAACTCCAGACATTATTAGGCTGAAAAATCAAAACAAAACGCATCAGAGAGACAAAACCATACTTGGCAAAGGCAACTAATAAGACATTCTTTAAAATAAAGGGCACACTAGTAGGTTCAGAAACACCGAAGGGTGTTTGTGGTGGTGATGGAAGAATTCTTTCTTTAGTGAAGACAAAACCCTTAACAACAGTTCAGGGACACTCTCCAGGAGGTGGGTGACTCTTTGCCAAAGTCAATGATCACGAGAAAACTCCACAAGAGCAAATATGTAGCGTTTACCCCTTGATATAAGTCATTGGAGTTATATCATAAATACACTATGTGACCATTACACCAACAGGGACTTCAATATAGAGTTGGTCCCCCATTTGCAGCTATAACAGCTTCCCCTCTTTTAGGAAGACTTTCCACAAGATTTTGGAGTTTCTGTGGGAATTTGTGCCCATTCATTCTGTAGAGCATCTATGAGATCAGTGACAGCTGGTGAACGACAAGGTCTGGCTCGTTCCAGTTCATCCCAAAGTGTTGGATGGGGTTGAGGTCAGGGCCCTGTTTGGGCCAGTCAAATTCTCAAACTAATCCAGCCATGTCTTTATGGAGCTTGCTTTGTGCACTGGGACACAGTCATGCTGGAGTAGAAGTTCTTGCTCAAACTGTGTCCACAAAGATGGAAACATACCAATGTCCAAAATGTCTTGGTATCCTGAAGCATTAAGAATGCCCTTCACTGGAATAAGAGGCCTAGCCCAAACTCTGATGAACAGGTGTGTCCCTGTACTTTTGTCCATGTATTGTAGAAAGGCCTTACTATAAATCAAAGCAGTTTTGGAATATCTGCTGAAGGACAGAGAAGACTGATGGGATGAGATAAATAAGGAGAAAGGAAGAAATTGCCCTCATCCATCTCATATATCAAGCATGTGAGAGGCGTGGAAATGTATAGTTGCTAAGGGATCTGTTTGACCTTTGTTTATTGTTAATTGGACTGCTGACAAAAAACAGCATAATGAATGCAGTATTATCTGCTTGATTCAGCCATATTCTTCAGAACTTCTTCAGGGGGGTTCGAGTTACACCGTTTACCTGTTAGATGTAAATGCACTTCTGCACTTTCAACTCATTCATTATAGGCAGATAGACAGCTAATATATAACTTTGTTAATGTCCAAAGCACGATATCAACATGATTTTTCCAGACACAAAAAGCTGGAACCGACAAGAAAAGCACCAGTGGTGCTGCATTTTGCAAAACGTTATGAGAAACTGAGTCCAAATGATTTTTCCGCAACATTTCCCACAATGCCGCACCAAATCCAATTAAGTAAACAATGCTCTCGAAACATGCAGTTGTTCCGTGTTCTTTCAGTGCTGACAATGTCCACAGTATGTCCAAGTGTATTGTGATGATGTGATGGAATTCATCACAATAACAATATCAAACATCATCATATCACCCAGCTCTAGGCCTGATCCTGCCCATGTTGCCAGCGCAACAAAAAAATGCTTCTATTTAAGCAACACCCGTCCCTTAGAGCTGTGTAAAATCTACCAGCAGCCTTTGGTTCTCCATCACCGTGTCATCTCCCTCTTGCCCCAGGGCAGGCAGAGTAATCACATGTCTGAAACACATTATGCTCACAAGATTGAGGACCTAATGGCCATTATCTTGCTACTGTGGCGCATCCCCTCTGCACACTACCCTGAGAATTTATGCGAGAGTAAAGGGCATTTTCAGATTAAGGTTTGAAAATGCTCATTGCAAAAATAATGCCAGCGTTGTTTTCTGCATGAACTTTTGGTTACGCGACCCCGCCGTCCTATCTAGGTCACATCCAACAAAAAACATATTTATTAGCCCCGACCTCTCATCTGGTTTCTTCGGTGTTATTCCCCTAGCTTTTGACACGCGCACACAGACGCCTGTCCCCTTTCTTTGTCTACCTCCTCCTTCCCCCCACGCCCTGATGAGGCTTATGATAAGCAGAGGGGCTGTGCTCTGCCCAGTCATTGTCTGAGCTATCCATCAGGCCAGACGCACCAAAGCTCAACAGCAGCCATAGCAAACACTTTGTTTTCCCAGTAGACAAGAGCAGAATAATAAGACAAAGGGCCAGATATTCATCAAAAGCCCACCACAACGCCATCCTCGTCCTGATTACAAATTAACTGCCTTCCCCTCATTGGACGGCGGACCTAATTTCTTCAGGTTCCCTGAAGTCTCGCGTTCTGCCTTTCATTCTTTATTTGTTTGCCGCAATTCCCCTCGTCCCTGCAGTAGGCAGATGCTCGGAGGCACTGGCCAGGGTAAGACCCAGACTGCTGTGGCCCAGAAGGCTGAGGTTGCCAAGACAACTGGCCCAGCACCCCTGCTGTTGTCACTCTGCTTGTGTCGCTCAGTCATTGATTACCTCCATCTCACCAGCTCTCCACATGCAGCACACATTGTTCTCCATAGCTCACATGCGCAGGGTTTTTTACACACTAATGCACCCAGTATCTCTCCCATCGCTCACGCTCTCTCATGCACTTCCACGCTCACGCACAGCTCAAAATCCTGGGAAATACAAATATTGATCCAAACGTCTAATTTGCTTGATTTTTCCATGATTTAATAACAAAAGGTTACATACGTAAAACTATGTCTGAGTCATAGGGACCACCATAGAGTAAGAAACACATTTAAAACACAGCAGAAAAATAACGTTCACACCTTCTGACATTGTGTAGTAGAGCAACCACACACACACACCTGTTAAATACAAAAAAATGAAGGAAAAAAAACGTTTACAGACTCACATTATCAATATCTAAGTGACTGTGCTCTTAATAGGAGACCTTGGTGAATGCGACATCAGAGCTCAACTTAAACCCTTTTATTTGCATTTTGACATCAATACTGTCACAACGATCTGTAGCCAAACAACTATTGCAAGTGATCGTAACATTCTCAAGGACAGAACAAGATATATATTTTCATATATATATAGTCATCTCTTATCGATATATGTCAAGAACTTACGATCTCGATCATATTTAACACTGAATAAGGCTAGTTCATCGGACAACACACAACTGATGACTACTAATCAAACATTTGACTTATGTCCAATTAAATCCAAATGTGGAACACTTGATCTTGGGCAAGGCAGACTTAGAGCTCTGGACTCTGGACCTGGGAGAGGAGGCTTTTTCCTCAAGCGTTTCGCTTCATTTTGCAGTTTCTGACGGATGTAGCCCTTAATCTCTGCATCAGTCTTCCCAGGAAAGAAGTACTGGACAGTTCCTGTAAGAGATCATTCTATAGATTAAAGCATGCCATGAATAACAATAAAGCTGCGCAATCTAAATGATGATCTACTGTATAATGTTTCTGAGCACATGTATACAATTTCAGGCAAAATATCCAAAGCCTGCAGTTTCAATAACCGCACTCTTTTCAGTGTTGGGGCACCTATGCAGAATTGAAGCTGGTATATTTTTTCACAGTTTAACGAATAAAGCCATATGGGCAAAGATGACACAAGTTTAATACGGCAACCTGAGAAATATTGGCTGTTGCTTTCATTATGAAATGTACATGCTGTGGAGATTAGTGCGGTTCCTTACTTAAGATAGCCTGGACCTCTTCAGGGGGCAGGGCAGGTTTGGGCTGACCTCTCTTGTTGTACACAACACCAGAAATGGAGTGTGAGGCCAGGCAGTCTCTTTCATAAAGTCCACGGAGCAGATCATTGGTCAGCTTTTGGGCAGTGGTTCCTGTGTTACATCTCTCCAAAAGGTCGGGAGTGATAAACTGAAAGAAAAAAAAATACGATAATGGCACTGTGAGTCTCAGGTTCACTAAAAATGTGTATCATTTACTCTCAAAACATAGTTTTGTAGTGGGTTTTAGGTGGCAACAGTTTTATCTATATTAGCTTATAGCTCTAACATATAACTAAAGCAGTTTAGACACATGTCTTGGTTACTTAACTGCATTTGGAGAAAAAGGGAAACTTCCTTTAAAAAGATTAACCTTAAAGGCTCATAAACCATGCATACTCTGACATGAGACACCAAAAACCACAAATAGAATGATTAATAAGATATTAACCCGAATGACTGAAGTACCTCTGAGAAGAGCCCTTCCCTATGGGAGGTCTCATTAGATTTCTGTGTCACAGTCTCTGGCTTGACCCACTGCCCATTCAGAACAGTTGGGGCACACAGCACAGTTGGCATCAAAGCATCTACTTCCACAGGCACTCTCACTGGGCTGGGGGAGACGGCGAGAGAGGGCTTCTTATCCCCATTAGGCCACATCTGGGTCTTCTCGATCAGGGCCTCAAGGTTTTTGGCCAGCTTTCCACATGCTGTTGAGAAATCCAACATGAAATCAGATCATTCTAGACACTTTCTGCATTTTTCGAAACATTTTATTGGGGTCTGGTCTGGTTTGGCAGAGTCAGGCTAATTTTAAAGTCAAAGTGAACTGAAAAATCTCAATGCATTTTCCTTTCATACTGAAGGGACTGTAAATGAACCTCTTTAACTGGGAGGGTCTCTAAACTAGCTGAGATTTTCACGTAATGATAATAGGGGGATGTTCAGAGGGAGAGGTAATTATTAACATTAATATTATGGATAATATCAGGCAATCTGTGCTTGGTGTCCAAAAGTCAGCGCACTTCAGTCAAAGAAATGTTTTGTTATTGTGACAAATTAACACTTAACACGTTTAGGGACATAAACTAAGATAAAAGGGTTGATTTCAGGTTAACTTTTATAATAGATCCAAAACAGCTTTTCCGTGCATAAATGGAATTGACTCTAAAAACACACAATAAGCTATGTTTTAAAAAATAAGGCTGTGTAACAACTCTAACCACACTGCAGAAGTAAACTGATCTGAAAGAAAGAAAGGGATGCGACTCACCTGTAAGGCACCGAAGTTGTTCCTTCAAGCTCTCCATTTCCCTCTGCATGCATAGGACCATGGCAATCAGCTCCATCTTCGAGTACGACTGCAAATAATCAGCCTCCTGCTGCAAACAAAAACAACCGCAGCTCATGCCTGTGCCGAGTGCCTGGAGTCAGGTGTGCGCAGAGCTGAGCGCACCTGTGCTGCAGGTTGCCACTTACCTCAGAAGTGGAGTGACTGTCACTGAAGTTGTCTGCAGGAGAGCAGTCAAACTCATAACCCTATCAAAACAAGACAGCACTGAAATTACAGGGGGGGTAGACAGAAAAGGAACCAAAATACCACCATGTCCTAAAATAGCTACACTGGAAACTGACAGGGAATATTAAATGAAACTTTATCAAGTAACTTTTAAAATCACAGCATGGTTTAGGTTTAGCCACAGCCGAGCAGCAGAGTCCTCTGCAGATGCATGTAAGTGAGGATGTTTGCTGGGCTGTTGATCTGCTGTGTACTTGTACACCACGCTTTACCCTATTGTTCTCCATTAGCGAGCAGGCATGGCTGCCTGCCCTGCCTCACACCACTGCTGCTGGAGATCATTGCATTGCTCTCTCTGGGTTTGCACTGGGTGCAAGAAAAGTACAAGAGGGAACAATAAATGATCCAAAAGAGGCCAGTGCTGCTTGATGTCATCTCTTATAGACCTCTCAGACCCTAAAAAAGTGGCCATTCAGTGGTTCATCTGAATGAGGTTAGATTTTTCCCCCATCTCAAAATAAAACCAAAACCACAAACACAAGTATTAGTTTTAAAAAAAATCTCAAACCCTCATCTCCAACTTCTGGAGAGCTGTAGCTGCTGACGAATCCCCCTCAGCTCTCTCTTTGGCAGGATACATTTGTTTTCTTCGTTTCTGCAGCCCGTGCTGTTGGACAGTCGATTTGTGTGATAGTAATTATTCTTTTGAGACCCCAAAACGATTCCAATAATAGCAACAAACCGAAAGAAAAAGAAGGAGAAGAGCGGCCACAAAAGACGCTCCAAAAAATGAGAAAGAGAGAGAGAGAAAAGGTCTCCATCATATCTTACATTGAATTCGTCCGCTTTTTGTTCTTCCTCCTCGTCCTCTTCATTTTCGTAGTCAGGAATGCGCTTGGCTTTTGTTTTCCTTCTCATTTCTCTCCCATTCTTTTATTTGCACTCAGAGAAACTGTGCCCCCTCTGCATGATGCACAACGCTCCCTCTCGCCAATCAAAAAGAAAAAAAAACACACACAGAAAAGAAACCAAGCTAACCCTCTTCTTTCTCCCCCTCTGGGATTTTACACCGTGCAGTGGCACCGATCCCGTGGAGAAAAAAGTCTGTAGATCGCGACGGGTTCTACTTTAGTTCCTGCACTTCAGGGTGCTCCATGAGACGGAGTCTGGCTCGCACGGAGGAATCACAGGGCACGCGCTGGAGCAAATGCACCGTAGCGTAACGTGGCACAGCCTCGGCTCCATCTCTTTAAAGAGCGTGGGGGAGATCCTCAGCGATCAACAGGACGTGGACGTGGTCTCCTGACAGCCTGTGTAATAAAGGGCTCGCATTCGAGCTGTCCAGTGCCAGCGGCGTGCAGGTTCTACAACCAATTCCACACACTGTTCCACGGGCCATACGTGTGCTGCACTTCTACCTGCTGCTTGGGGAACTTAGATTCGTCAGAAACATGAACTCAGAGCATTTTAGGGCGTCGACAAAGATCATTAGAGTGGCCAACGGAGGCCTACTCACACGCCCTAGATGTCAACACATTTTTTCAAGGTTCAAGGTTACTTTACTGTCATCAGAAGCTGTGTATATGTACATAGTGCGACGAGACAATGTTACTCCACGAAACACAGTGCAACATTTAACAGTGAACGTATACAGTGTGATGAGACGTTTCTCCATGGATCACAGTGCAACATAAACAGTAGACAAGCACTAAATAGAGAGCTAGTGTAGACACTGCGCAAACCTTATAGATTGTTGAGAATTGCACCATAAGTATGATTAATTCCACAGGAGACAGTATTTGGGATTGTTTTCAAAGACACAATTCTAGTTGAACAGTCCAAAAAAATCCATGATTAGTAGCATTCATTTAATATTGTAAAGTGTCAGTTTGTCATATGTGAACACACCACAGCACAGCATGAACAGCAGAAAATTGTTCTCTGCATTTAACCCATTCACCAAGTGGAGCATGTGGGCTAACAGCAACACGGCACCTGAGGAGCAGTGTGTGGGGATGGTACCTTGCTCAAAGGTTGTGTCACTGGCTGTCTTGGGATTCAAACCCACAGCCTTCTAATTGCAGGGGAAACTGATTAACCACCAGGCCTCCAGCTGCCCCATACAGGTGTATTTTAGTGTTTGAGCAGGTAAACCATTAACTGTGTAAGGCTTTGATAAAAATTCTTGGTCATAATGTTTAATACCTGTAGGCCTGTGACTTTTTTCCTTGTGTATCACTATTACACTAGCACTCTGCCTCGAGTACTGTAACGCAGTATATCACCCATTCTATGAAGTGCCTGTTGGCTTCTGGATCAAGACACATTTCACTGTGGCCTGTTAAAGCTACCATTATTAATACAAATGAACTCGTATTAATGTTGCATTCACATGACTTTTTCTTTTCAGTGAAGATATGCACCAAGCCACTGTGAATGCATGGATCAATAAGGAAATATGCTTCTTGGAAGAAAGAGTGTGATCGTGGTTAAACGCAATCACGCCAACACTGATTTCCGTGAATTTCGGGCGTTAACAGATGGTCCTAGAACAAGGAGACGTTTCTGAGAAATGTCGTCTAATGTTGGATAACCTTAGGCAAGTGGGGTCTGTGGTTTAGCAGATCTTTCATGGTCTTGCTGGATTATGAGTCAAACTTAGTAAAGCTTTTATTCAGCGAGGCCTTAGGGTGCAGTCGTAATTCTTTTCTCAGCTTTGCACCCCTTTCTAAATGGGAAACAATGCAAAAAAAAAACTGATGTATTACAGTGACACGGTAGTCACTCTGTTTCGTGCTGTTCTCACTGTTATTTTTGGTTTGCATGTTATTCCTGCACACTTACCCATCAATGCCACCTGGTGGGAACTATTCAAGAAACACTTCGGATTTCTCAGTCTAGTCTAGTTCACCTGGAATGCACAATTTAAATTTTCCTTGCAGCTCAGTGATATCATTTAAGTTGTTATTAAGTCCTACTTGTGCCACAACATGTGTTTAGAGTAAGAAAATACAAAATCATGCAGTGGGAAACAGTACTGGGGCTGGGAAACGCATTAATAGATGATCACTCGCAAGGACACTCGTTTGTTTATCGGATACTCCTTTAAAGTCCCAGTCAGGAAATACTGCATCTCAGCCTAATAGGGGCTTTCTGAATAGCAACAAGTGATGAGATACATTTTTAACTGTTTAGACCAACATGTCTTTAATTCACAATATTCTCATGAAGTGCTCTTATGCAGCACACATTAAAGCTTATTTAGAAATTATTTGAAATTTTCACATGCAGTACTTGCAGTGTATGTCACAAATCATGCAGGCCTGGATATATATTCAAATAAAAGGTGTTGTGTGACATTTGATGAACACTAGGCAATATAAATATAATTACACTAAAACAAAAATGGGCCTAAAATAATAATAAAAGGGTATTAATAAAAAAGTAATAAACGGGTCTTTGTAGTTAAAAAGTCTTACGCTGAAAATATGAGAAATATCTAACCTTTCAATGAAGAAGATTTGGTTTGTAAATGTTCCATTGATTTTTCCTTTACATTTGCCCTTATTAAGGCAACCTGAGTGTTTCCTCCATGGCTTCTTGTTCCACTGTGGTGTTGATATAGTCTGGTTCCTAAATATGTGCACATCAACGATGTTGTAAATTGTTGTTAATTGTTAGTGTAGGTACTTAGAGAAACTAACCATCACACATTAAATAATTTGGACCCTGAGCAATTCCATAAGGTGTCATACAAAAACTTTACAGGTTTTATAGATTTTTTTACTCTGATCTGGCCTGTTTTTGAGGCTTAGTAATGGTTTACCTCTTGCGGTAAACCCTCATTTAAGAGATAACTTCAGCAGAGTAAATACTGTACCTCCCATACCGTGTGCCTGATCTGGCCAGCAGTTATAAAGGACTATTTTCTTCACCTGGGAAAAAATTCTGTCATCCACTACAGCTGTTTTCTGAGGTCTTCCGGTCCTTCTGGGTGTTCTGAGCTCTTTAGTGCATTTCGTTTTTCTGGAATGTACCAAATAGTTTTATGGACCCAATGTTATTTAGCTAGAATGTGTGTGTTGGAGAAGTATGTATAAAAACGACTAATTCCTACAATGTTCACCTAACTGGAAATTAATGCCAAAAGTGTGCACTTTTAGTATGCATATGCCTTATTTAAATTAACATAAGATAATGTAAGATAATCTTTTATTAGTCCCACACGTGTGAAATTTGCATTGTTACAGTGGCAAAGTGAAGAGTACAAAAGAAAAACAAACGTAGAAGCAGCATAACCAATAGAATAAAAGCTGTACAACACAGTACAATATAAAAATGTACACTGTACAGTGGAAGTAAGGAGCCAAGACCAGACACAGAAGTACAGATGTGTCCTAATACTTTTGTCCATAAAGTGTATGTAGGCAAAAGGTGGCAGCACAAAGTTCTAAATGCAAGGGGTGCCAGTAATTGACAAGATTTAGTTTGAAATATATTTTTGATTTTTTTTTTGTTGTTCAATAACGTTATTTAATAGATTTTTTTTCATATTTCAACAAGAGATTCACCACAAAAGATTTAAATATATTTAGATCATTTTGTGAGCTACTTTTAGTGATCTTGCTCTATTTGCAAATAGCTTTGGCGAATGGATTCTTGCTTCGTCTCGAAACTTTGAAATAGGCTTAAAAATAGTCTTTTTTCCCTCGACGAACAACTCAATTTTTTAACATTTCTAAAATTCTCTGGAGATCAAGGGGTGGACCCGTTGTTTGTATATTTCCCTGATTTATGATCTCACTCAGCCTTGCGCCCTGGAACATTCTACGCATGCGTGCTGCCCAAACGTGCTCCTCCAGCTGGGAAGTTCTTGGTGAAAGGGGGAAATTTTGCAAGTCATGGTGGGCCATCCGAGACGAGTGGGCTATGACAACACTAGGCAAACCTTTGCACCAGAAGTTGTTTTTTTATTCCGCCGAAGTGACTAACGAGTGCTGACGATGACTAACATCCAGGCGCTGTCATCTTTTAATCAGTAAACTGTCAGTAAGTATGAAAACAAACAGTACATAGGTAGCCGGTTAGCCCCACAAGTAGCTAAGCTAGCTAGATATTGTCAGGTTTTGAGCCCACATTGTTATTATACGTCCATTTCACACTTTTGTATGAATTACAACAATTGTTTTGTGTGTCCGCGTCTCTATTTCAACCTAACCAACAGACTAATATTTATTATGGTTGAAGTTGTTTTTATTTATTCAACGGCCCCGGTAGCGTCCCTACATTAAAGCCCGCCTCCGGAGCGCTCCCATTGGCTGAGAGATCAGGTTGGAGCTGAGTCCTGTTCTCTGATTAGCTAGTGAGAAGCCCCTGAACCAATCAGTCACCCCTGCGCCACTTGTTGCTAAGTCGTTGCCGAGTGCTGATAGCGGAAGTGTGTGTGAGAGCTTCCTGGACGTTGGGCAAAAATAAATCGTGGCATGAGCATTTCTAGAAAGATTGAGGAGGGTTTTAGGGATCGGACATTGCTCAGAAAGCGACCTCCTACGTATTTGTTTGTAGTGCACGTCGGAAAGTGTTGTGCTTGTGTTATTTTGGGTTGTGGCTGAGTGGGAGGCTGCTGGGTTGGATGGTGGTACCAGTAACGCTGCTACAGATTCAATAAATTCCACCAGTATTAAAGCTACCATTAATATTTACGCTAATCCTACAATACCTCTCACAGTAACTCGATTTAATGGAGCTTGATCTCATTTTGGGCTCTTATTCCTTCTCCTGTACAGATTGGACGAGCTGTCAAACCCTAAATGGTGGATCCAGGTCTGCTTGACAGAACAGACGTTCACCTCTTAGGGCAGAGGAGACGTTCGTTTATTTTCGTTTTCATTTTAGGTTGTTTTTTTTTTGCTTTCTTGTAACAAACCAATGTCTGTGTGAAAAAAAACAAACAAAACAGAAGATCATCATCTCCTTTTTTCTTCTGTTTTCTTGACATTTTTAAAATTCCTTGTATGGATTCTACAAAGCACTGACTGCAGTTGTTTCAGCCCTTCTATCGTTTGGGTTATATTTTTGTTTTTTTTCTTTTGTAAACTTTCATTTTTGTTTCCTTTGCAAAGAAATGCTTTACCTGAAAAAGTACTTCACAGAGGGTCTGATTCAGTTCACTATCCTCCTGAGTATCATTGGGGTGCGGGTGGACGTGGACACCTACTTGAGCAATCAGCTCCCCCCGCTACGTGAAATTATCCTGGGCCCTAGCTCAGCCTACACCCAGACACAGTTCCACAACCTCCGCAACACCCTGGACGGCTATGGCATCCATCCAAAAAGTGTGGACCTGGACCGCTTCTTTGCCATTCGTCGTCTGCTGAACCAGGTGCGCTCTCTAGATCACCTGCGCGTGCCTAGTACTGAGCTGAGTGCCTGGTTAGTACACCGTGACCCGGAGACTGTGGTGTCTGCGACCAGCCAGTCTAGTCCCAGCATTGCCCTGGACAATGGGGGTAGCCTGGAGGACGTAAACAACCCTGAAGCCTCGGCCATGAGAGGGGCCGGCAGTGCTTCTGAGTCAACCTACAGCCTAAGTGGAGAGGACAGTTTGGGTGCAGTGGCACCTGAAAACAGCCAGGAACCGTCGAACAGAGAAGGAAGTGATGATCTTTCTAAAGAGGTAAAGTGTTTATTAGTTATTGGCTTTCTAAACATATAGTTGTCACAATATTGGTTAGTGTTTTTCCATCTAAATCACACAGATGAGTCACTTCAGTACTCATACTAATCTAGCTGCACTTTGACAATGGCTTGGGTGTGGTCTACTGTTGTCTCCCAATGTGAGGGAGATATGGTTTGTTGGTGACTATATTTACTCTATTTAGAATAGAAGAGAACATTACATTGATACGTTGTTGCTATGAGTTAACATGAGCAAGCCTTTCAGGAACAGGTTGGAACAATTTGGTGCTAATCTTGAAACTTTATGGGGGTTGTCCATTTTTTACAAATGTAGTAAAAACAAATGAAATACCTATATGGTGTTAAGGCTATGGTGAATACATTCAAAAGTTGAGTTGTTGCAAAAGCAGGTCAAAAATAGCTTCAACTTTAATAATTTTAACATTTTAATACTCAACCCCAGCTGTAATTTTTCAGTTGCCACATCCTTCAAAGAAAGGTCAACTGTTTGTCAGCTGACCTTACTCTAAGGCTGTGAGGCCCCTAGAAGAAAGAAAAAAAAAAGAAACTTCATCATTTTACAGACAAAGGTTTGTGTGTTTGCTTGGGGATTTACAACCCTAATGGCTATACAGAGCTTTTTTTATTCATTGTGGTGTGTAATGAGCAAAGGTAAATTAACTTCTGATCTGCTGCCATACAGCTGCAATCAGAAAATTTAAATGAACCTTTTCAGCTGGCATTGTCACAGTTTCCTTCTTTAATTGCAAATCTCGTTCTGTATATCAATTATATTTTCTGTAGGACATAGACCTTATAGATATTCTTTGGAGGCAGGATATTGACCTCGGAGCTGGACGGGAAGTGTTTAACTACAGCAGCAGACAGAAGGATGGGGAAGCAGATAAACCTAATGAGGAGCATGAGGAGGCAGGTGCGCGAGAGGACTGGAGAAATGGAATCAATTTGCAAGAGGGTCACAGCCTGACTGTTGTGGATGGAGAGACTGGAGAGAGCATACCTGAACAGGTAATAGCCACTGTAAGCCTAATTAGCATGATGATCCTGATTATCAACTTTATTAATCGCGTTCAAAGTGCGAGTGGTTGTAGTACTTCTATATCTGTAAGTGTAGTAGCTTTTTATACTTGAGAACTTGCTATGTTTAAGGTCTTATTCTCAGTGAAGCCCTGTGTGAGCTATTATACAAGCATCAATAATGATTATAATGGGATGTGGGGCCTTCTGAGCTGTTCAAAATCAACAATTAAATAAATTGGGTTAATCTATATAAATATAGTGAACCTTCTGGTACAAATACTGTGTTTAGTACGAAACTGATTATTTGCAAATTTGCACTGTGCATCTGTACACAGAAAAATGCATTTTTTTTGTTAAGCTGATAGTTTAAGTAGGAGGCTGACAGTATTTGTTGAAAGTTATTAGTGTAAAGCATCATAATGTTTGTGTTGTTTGTAACTGTAAAGTTTGACCTTGTTGATGGATTGACCTCTCTTGTTAATTTTTCATCAGCTTTCCAGCCTTGGTGCACAAACATCAATGTCCTTGCAAGAATGCCTGAGACTTCTGGAGGCCACCTTCCCTTTTGGAGAGGAATCAGAGGTACCACTTTCATTAGATACAAAACAGTCTAGACATGATTAGTCACACTTTATCAAACTTTTGATAATTATACCATTTATACTGACATTCAAACAAATATTCCATCGTATACTATTAAAACTGAGGCATGATGGGAGTCGCAGTTCTGTAAATCACTGCCCACTAATGTTTTCTTTATGGACAACTGGATGTGGGACACAAACCTTTTCCTGTGAAATGCATTAGAAAAGAGCATTAGGCAGTCTGTATTTGTGTCATTTTGTGCAATGAAAGAAAACCAAAAATTTCTTTTTTCCATCACTGTAAACATTCATTGCCATGTAAACAATCAAATAAAGTCTCTGATATTAGGAGACTTTTTGTTGGGAGAGTGAGGCAATGGAACATTGGTAGGTGATGAGTTAACCTAACCTTAAAACTAAGCAGCAGTAGCTGAGCTGAGACACATAGCATGTGTTCCGGTCGAGTATCAGAGTAATCTTGTAATGCAAAGAAATTGAATGTGGCAGCCCTGTTATTATGCTAACAATCTGTTATTATAATTTAAGCCCAACTAGAGAGCTAGCAAAATCTGTCTTCATGGATTAATGTATAATAGAGCAGGAGACACAATATGTTGCACTCATAGTGTCATGACTACTACACCTTTCCAGAATGGGATCAAAATTTCTAGAGAGCTTTAACTGGTTAATAAATGTGTTGCAGTTTCTCAAATTTTATTGTTATCAGTATAATTGTACTGTTTAAATAATGTAAAGTGACTTTACATGAACAGTTACTGACTGTTGTAGTAGTAATAATAATAATTATTATTATTATTAATATATACATGATGCTGAAGTCAAGCTGCTAAAATAATAGCTAGCTTCTGTTACAGTGGTGATCAAATCTAAGTCTACAAATTTTAAAATTAACGATTGATGCATGAAAATATGTTCTGGTTTGTGTATGATACACTGGAATGTAATATGCTATGCAATTGTTTTTCCTCTTCTGTCCATTTTCCATTAGTTCCGTGCTACAGATGCCACCCCTCAACTGAGAGATCCAACTGAAGATGTTCCTTCAACATCTCAGGGGCTTCCATTGCCAGACCCTGTACCCCAATCTGATGTACCTTTGGACTTGGAACAGCAATGGCAGGATATCATGGCTATCATGGAACTGCAGGTTTGTAATATGTCTAAATATTTTTATAAGCTTAAGGTACAGTTCTTGTTTGATCCAAACACCCTGACTCTCAGTTCCTTTCTGTTGCTTAATTTGCAGGACATGGAAGTGAATAATGCAGTGGAGAACAGCATCCTCAACAATAACTCAAATAATACCGGCCCTAATACCACTGAATCAGGCACAATGGCAAATTTTGGTCTTTCACGATCCGGTCTTATCAACCAGGATGTAAGCCTCCACCAGGCCTCCCTCCCAAGTTGCAGCCAGGACCTTCCGTCTATTTTCAACCCAGAAGTAGATCCCTCTGCAGGCCAGAGGCCTGCACTGCCAAGGCTTGCCTCTAGCAATTCATCTAACGTCAACTCTTCATTCGGAGTCACTAACCTTACAGGACTCTTTCTGCCACCACTCCTTAACAGTACCAACAATCTCACTTCTGTTCCAGCATTGCCTGACCCATTTACCAGCCTCTTAGAGGAGTCCATGCTGGATGAAATTAGCCTGTTAGACCTTGCCATGGAAGAAGGTTTCAGCCAGGCCCAGGCCTCTCAGCTGGAAGATGAGCTTGACTCAGACTCAGGTCTCTCTTTGGACTCTGGCCACAGCCCAGTCTCTCCCAGCAACTCGGAGACATCCTGTTCCTCAGCTGCCTCGACTTCCTCCACCTCTGCCACGTTTTCAGAGGAAGGGGCAGTGGGCTACAGTACGGATTCAGAAGCGGCCTCAGCTGAAACAGAAGAGGGAGCTGTTGGAGGCTACCAGCCAGAGTACAGCAAGCTGTGCCGCATGAGCTACCAAGATCCCTCTCATTTCCATGACTTACCACAGATCGAGAGCATTAATCACAACCACACCTACAATCTACCGCTGGCATCGTCGTACCCTGAGAATCCTCAGTTGCTGGGATCCTGCAGTAAAAAGGGTCGAGATAAGCAACTGCAGCAAACGAAGCTTCAGCCACCGCGAGAGTTCATCGACAAGCAATCTAGCCGTGATGAACGTCGGGCCAGAGCTATGAAGATCCCCTTTTCCAATGATAAAATTGTTAACCTTCCTGTTGAGGAGTTCAACGAGCTCCTTTCAAAGCACCATCTCAACGAGGCCCAGCTTTCCCTCATTCGTGACATCCGCAGGCGTGGGAAAAACAAAATGGCTGCACAGAACTGCCGCAAACGAAAGCTGGATACTATCATCAACCTTGAGAAAGGTGTGCAGGATCTGAGGCGTGACAAGGCACGGCTGCTGAAGGAGAAGGTAGAGTACCTGCGTTGTATCAGGCAGATGAAACAGAAGGTGGACAGCCTTTCTCAGGAAGTATTGAGTCAGCTGCGGGATGAAGAAGGGCGACCTTATCCTGCCAGCGAGTATTCCCTTCAGTACGGTGCCGACGGTAGTGTTCTCATCATGCCTCGCAGCATGACCACAGAGGAAGGCCGTAAGCCTGACAAGAAACAGAAGGACAAAAAGAAGTGAGCGGCTTGACCTGCTTTGTTCTTTTTTTGCAAAGGCCCCACCACAAAAAAAAAAATTTAAAAGGTGGAAGAAAATGTCCTTTTTTCTTTGAGAAGATTCTAGCAAGGAAAAGAAAATTGCACTGTCGGTTACTGTTCTTGCATTAGGTTTTCTTCCGTTTTCTTTCTTTGGTTCAGAAGTTTTCTCCAGAAAACAAATTTGAAGAAGTGCTTTTTTTTAAGTACTGATTATTCATTGTTTTACTTGGAATATGAACAGAATGAACAAAGGATAGGATGGGGTTGGATTGATTGAATCTAGAGGGAGTAAAAAAGTGCAAGAGGCAAACCGCTGCAATGGAGGACACTGATAGATTCTTAAAAAAATCGAATATATGTAGGAATCAACCTTAATTTCAGCCAAGGTCCCAACAAACAAAACGAAATGTGGGCTTGTTGATTATCTACGTGGAAAGATCATTAGAATCTTTAGCGCTGGCCTGTGGTGTGTGAGCATACCCTAGTGGTAGTCCTGTGATGTTGAAGATGAAGGCACTTCGTTTTGAAGGAGACAAGAGGAGGAGAACTTGAAAGTTGGAACCTGAACGCTTGAGGTGTTGAGAAACCAAAGGCAAAAGGAAGCATGCCAATACTAACCAAAGGTAGTGTTGTGCATTTCTCTCGTTCCCAGTTCTGTCGTGGTGGTCACTTGTACCTAAACCGATGTATTTACACTTACACATACATGGGGAAAAAATGAGCAACAACAATTTCTCACTGGACAGTTATTAATTGAAACCCACTGTGGGTTTCCCTGGATGTTATGCCAATTGCCATGAAACTGGGAGAGCGGAACAGAGTGGAGTGTGGAAGACTAAGAGTAAGAATTATTCCTTGAAGCCGGAATGAGAGTTTGGGATACAGAGTAAATACTGAGTAAGGATGCACACTGCATTACTAATAAATCAAATTCTGTGCTCTGCTCAATGCTGTAAATCATCTCTGTAGCTTGGCTGTAAGCTCTGGGTCGTTAGCAGTCCTTTCTTCTCTGCAGGTTTGAGGGAACACTCTCCTTGCAGCCTTTAAAGGTTATCCTCCCATGTGCATAAACTGTTGAATAAGCTGCGGGGCATGTAGGCCTGAATTCAACCACATTGCTCCTGAATTCTGTCAAGAGTGTTTCACTTGCTTTTTAAACCACTGGTTAATGACCATCTTTGGGGGGGGGTGGGAGTCTGTACAGTTAAGCTGAACTTCAGCATCAGTCACCTGCTTTGTCATTTCTCACTCATTACAGGACTACTGTGTTGCTAAAGCAACAAGAGCTGGCAACAATGTCTATCTTTCTGTTGCAGTGGTTACTTGTAGAAGAGCAGTTTTGTTTTTGGAATGCTTTTTCTGTTTGATTATGACACGGACAATGAACAAGATACTCCTCCTCTGAGCTACAGAGACAGCGACTGGTTTAGTTCACATTATTTAGAGCACAGTACTGTGGTAGCTGCATCAAACAATTCGACTGAGCTGATGTCATGTAAATGTGTGAGGTGAATTCTCGTCATCCTTTTCATTTGCACATATTTCCTTTTACATGCGTAAGTCTCCCCATTCAGTAATCTCATCCAGGACACTACCACCCTTTCCTGTCTAGTGGAGAGCCAAAAGCTGCCTAGCATGTACCACAGTCAGACTGGATCATGCTTTAATGCAGCACAAACGATGCTTTTATCCAGAAGACTGGCATACTTGTGAAATATAATCTCTGTAAAAGGGAAGCGCGAGCTTCAGCTTAATCTCCATCAAATAGGTGCGTCTTCATAGGCCATCCTCTCCTACTGGTTTCCATTGCTCACATCTACACTGAGCACATATAGCCAAGCAGCACTGTCTGCCTGGTTTGGTGCAAAGTGCAATATGCAAGGGGGAAAAAAAGTCATTTTGTCTCTAAAATTGACGAGAAGGAGACAACTTTTAAGATTATCAATAGGTTTGGAGTAGATAAAGTGGAAGAAAATGCATTATTATTTAAAAAAAAAAAAAAGATCAGGCATGGTAATCATGCTTAAGATACTAGAAGACAAATATGTACTTAAAATCCCTGGTCTAATGATAATACTACTTGTTGTGATGCACTTTTTTATGTCTTGTTTGTTTTGTAAATATGTTTATTTGTGTTAAGAATATTTTTGTCCTTTTGTGTTTTACCAGGCCTTATTAACCCTGCTTTGACCCCCACCCCCCCCTTTTTAGTTTACTTTGAAAGATTTGCTGGCAATCTGGAATTGTTCCTTTACTGATTAATAAACTGTTTTTTTTTTTTTTTCTCAACAGTGATCAGTTGCCTTGTGGTTGTTGTATTTGTGCTACAACAGTTATATTCTGCATAAAACAACAGTAAATACAAAGACAAGGTGCTAAAAAAATTAGGTGGGAAAATACTGAGAAATCATGCTCGTGTGAAAATTCTTTCAGGTAAAAGCTCAAATCTTTTATGAAAATGCACAAGAAAGATAACGCTCTATAACAAGACAGATGAACAATGCAGTTGAGAAAAATACTGTATAGCACCAATACATATGACTCACTTCTAGAGTGGCAAATGAAATAAAGCAACAATCATAACAACCCTACTTTTATCGAACTAACAAAAAATGGTAGTGGCTTCGTTATAAGAAAAAAAAATGGTTTTCTAGGTTACACAGTAGTTACATGATACATAAAACTGGCACTAACAACTTAATACAGTAACTTAACATTCACCTCCGATGGAAAAACACTGATACTACATTTTGCTTCATGATATGGTAACGATCCAAGAATAGAAAAGTAATTCACCAAACTTGTAACTCGATGCTATATCCAGATATATTTACAACATTGTCCAGAAAAATGGGTTAATTTGATGGTAGCACCTATACTGTGACCAGACCAATGATGTTTATGTTTCAGATTCAAAGCCATGTTTGCTGGTAAGAGTGAACATTCTAGTGAAGACCACCTCATACAAGCCGTTTACCACTAGTTAAGACAAACCGCTGGCCACGGCCTTCTTTTCCCCTTTCTAGATTCACTTGTGCATTTACGGAAATGCTTTTTGGCAAATGTTTAAAACTGTAATACATTTTTCGTAATCTCAGTTAAGGCAGTAATAGATTTAAATGAGCTAAATGCACACAAAATTCGGGAACAAGGATTATTTTCAGCTCTCGAGAAATTGTCAGCAGTGTAATGTACACAGGGTCTGGAACGCGAAGCAGTATATCATTAGCTCAGCTCCACCATCCATCTATATCCATTATCAATGCGAGGAGAAGAAAATCAGCAGCAACTTACGTTTGTTTACATCCTTGAATGAAATATACGAGCTGCCAGTTTACTAGATATGCTGTCCATGTATCTACATTCACTGGCTATTTTATCAGGTGCACCCATCATATGGATACAAAAAATACGTTTATTGGACACATCCACCTCATCAGTGGTCAATGGATATTAGTTTGGTGGGCTATCCTCAACCCAGCAGTGACACTGAAGTGTCCAAGCAAAGCTGCTTTACTGGTGTAATACATGCTAACAGTATTTGTTCCATCATCCAAACTTTATATAGTCAGTTGTGGTCCCATGGCAACCTCGTTCCACTGATGGACAGGATTCTGGGAGCTGGTAAATTGTGCAGCAGCAGATGAGCTACAGTCATTGAAAACCTACAAAGTGCACCTATCTGAGGGACATTCAACAAGTTTCCGTGCTTCATTTTTCTGTAACCACTTAATCCTTA
>JBBPDB010000108.1:30993692-31008096 GCA_037974465.1 Brachypetersius altus
CCACCACTGGGTCCCTGAGCAAGACCCTTAACCCCAAGTTGCTCCAGGGAGACTGTCCCCTGTAGTTAGGGAATGAACGTCGCTTTGGACAAAAGCGTCAGCTAAATGCCTTAAATGTAAATGAACATCTTCTTCCCCTTAAAGCTTCTTTGAGCATGTCTCAGACATGGCCAGTTTCTACTCTTCCAGCCTTCACCGTTTCCAGCTGGAATATACAACTTTCTGACCCTCGTATGTACACAAACAGGCACCCTGGTGTTCCAGAGCCTACGTAAATTACAGTTACTGCTGCATTGCTGCTTGAAGAGTTGGGACAGTCTATAGTGTTTCTGCATAATCATAGAAACTTTCTTTTACTGCCTTTGATTTCTGGAATTTCAAAAAAAGAAACAAAACAATGTGTGCATTTGAATGGCCACGGTTTACAGTAAGAATTCCCAAAAGCTCCTTCCACGCCTAGTTTTTCTCATCCTTCTTCTCTTCCTCATCGGTGGGGTACGAATGCCAGGTGAGGCGCTCCTCATAGAAAGAAATGACCACTTGTGGGCACTTCACGTTCGCCTCCTTGGCCGGAACTAGATCTGCCTCATCAGAGTTCTTCCTGTGAACGGAGAACAGAATGAAAGCTATTAGAACTGAGCAAAGAGCCTCACATCATATCAAATATATTTCACAGTGACACTGCAGCCGAACTGAACCAATTTAAAACCAGGCATCCAGTTCCATACACACCATTTCATCAAGAACATGAGCTCTCCACTTGAGTCTGTAGCACCAATAATCCTCTCAGGGTCCAACCCACGAGCAAAGCCTCTGAGTTTCTCAGGCTAAATTAGGGGAATTGCAAGTAGGACATGGTTTAGCTATGGTTAGGCTATGTGTTTTTTAACAGGCTTCCTTTGATGAAATGGAGAGATAAACATTTCTGCTGTCCAAAATCCGTACCTCATCCTTGCGTTTTTTAGTCTGACTCTCCTTTCCGTCTCCATCTGCGTCGGCCCGCCGCTTGCCACCAGTCTCACTGGCACTTCTCTGGGACTGCAGGTATTCTGCAATTAGATCTGGGCAGTCTAAGTTTTCTTCTGGCTCCCATGTGTTGTCCTCACTGAAGATCCAGTCAGACAAAGTAGATGTTAATCATCTCTATAAATTGCTACAGTCGTTTAAAAACATATGCAACAAGAAATGGACAGTGGTTTGTGGAAAAACCAGATGTGAGCTAAATCATTAGCATGATGTGCAAAACCCTTATTATTATTATGTGCAACAGGCTTATGTGGAATTTCACTACTTATGGCACTATTTGTGTGCAATAGTTTATGTCCAATAGTCTTATCATATGCAATATCACCACTTATTTGACTTTTTCCACACAATAACGGTCTTGGTATAGAGAACATCTGCACACCACTATTAGCAAACTACTGCAGCAGTAAATGTATTTATTCATTTGTGGTATTTATACCCACTAACTGACCACAGCATTTTGTTTACATAGCATAGTGAATTTAGTACAGAGTATTTTCTGGAGTTTACACTATATTTTATATTGTTCTTGTGTTTTTCTGATTTTGAGTCTGTGTACTCACTCTGAGAAGCCCTTCCACTTGAGGAGATACTCTACTTTTCCCTTGAAGATACGTCGGTCCAAGACCTTCTCCACCACATACTCCTCCTCTTCTTCCTCCAACACTTCTTCCACTTTCTTTTTGGTTTGTTTCTTTCCCCCTGTTGGCGGCTTGGACTCGGTCTGAGGGGGAGGAGCTGTGAGCAAAGGGAAGGAAAAATGAGCGGTTGTTGTTTAAATTGGGCATTCAACAAATAAATGCAGTCTTGATTTGTACGCTATATCCCAATGAGCTGAAAAATTATGCCTAATATGCTTCTGGTCCTTCGTAAGTCATCAAAACAGCTCTGACCTGACAAGGCATGGACTCTACCTCAGAGGCTGCCATGCACCAAGTTATTAGAAGCAGAACATTCAAGTTGGGAGTGAAGCAGTCACGGTTTGGATTTTCTGTCCCAGTTCATCCCACAGTTGCGTGACTGGATTGAGACCTGGTTAATCTGGAGGCCAGAGAAACAGCCTGATCTCTTCATCATGTTCCTGAAAGGAGCCGCTGTCATTGGGAAATTCTAGCATAATTCATGTAGATGTCAAATTAGGATCCACATGAATACCCAAACCCAAAGTCTCCCGGCACAACACTGGGTAGACCATCATATTCAACTGGCTTGTCCTCTTTACATGGTGCAGCCTGGTGCCTTCAATTCTTTAAGTGATACACTGGGTGCTGTGACACACTCCCCTGTAATCAGCATTAAAAGTAGGGCTGCACGATATCAGGAAAACATATGCGATAATGTTGAGCGTTGCGATTGCGATATCACATGCGATAAGGATTTGCGGTAACAGACTCCAGACGCTGACTAGTCTATGCAGAAAATGAATGCAATATTTTCATTCCAATGTTTTTTTTTTTTTAAGAATTTACTTAAACAGAGCATTTTAATGCCTCCAATAAAACATTTGAACCGACATGGTTGAAAAAATTTTAATTTTTAAATAAATGTAAACATAATTTAAATTATAGTACGTTCTTAGCCAGAACAAAATAGCAAAAGGAACAACCTACATGCATTGTGGAACAGTCACTGTAGGACACTATGCAATGCAAAGAACCGTGTCTGTGTGTTTAGTCGTACCGTGTCTGTGTGTTTAGTCGTACCGTGTCTGTGTGTTTAGTCGTACCGTGTCTGTGTGTTTAGTCGTACTGTGTCTGTGTGTTTAGTCGTACCGTGTCTGTGCACACGTGTGTAAGCAAGCTTTATTATGGCAAGTTCTTTGCTAGGCTTTAAACATGTGCGTTGGCATGTTACTATATTTCCTGATGTGCTAAAAATTCTCTCTGAAGGTGAACTAGTTGCAGGTATGCAGAGATACTTCCTGGCTATTTTACTCAGCTGTGGGTAGCTGTGCTGGTGGAGTTTCCACCAAGCCAGAGGGTCAGTTTCACTGTCTATGGTCGGGGCAGGTAGCTGTTTAGTTCAGCTTTCACAGCTTGTGCCAATTGCACAGAAGCTGCCCAGAGATCTTTTTGCCCTCTTCTCTGTGGCACTGGGTGAAGAGCTTTGGAAAAAGCGATATGTATATTGCACATGTTGATATTGCGATGTTACTTCCGTCACATTCTCCCTTTCTGTCAGTTCCAACCAGATGGGACAGTCTTCATTGCGAATTGATGAGCTTTGTGACCCAACAATGTCTTGTCAAAGTAAAGCATGAACACACTACAGCACAGCACAAATTCTTTCTCTGCATTTAACCCACTCACCAAGCCAAGCTGTGTGCTGCCACCACCCGGGGGCACCTGGGGAGCAGTGTGTGGGGATGGTACCTTACTCAAGATTTCACCAGTGGTACCACTAGCAGTCCTGGGATTCTGTGATTCAAACCTACTGACTTGTGATTCCAAGGGCAACTCCCTAACCATTAGCCCACCAGATGCCCCAGTCATCAGGTCAACATTAGTCTCTTCACGTGTGAGAGGTCAGAATGTTTTTGTTCACCAGTTTATTGTTCAAAAGTTTGTCAACACTTTCAAAATCAAGGGCATCAAAACTGGGTTTGCTCTAGGGATGTTGAAATTAATCACATAATTGATGCATCGCGATGCAGACGTGGATGATTCTGCAACGGTGGCAGAACATAATTGATTATATCATAATGACATTGCTTGATTTTCTGGTGGTGGACTTCGACATTCCTGAAGTGTTTCCAGTTAAGTGTGCCATATGCATTAGATGTTTAGCCAACGTTCTGTGGGCGTGACGTCTGAGGCTGAGACTAGTCAGATCCTGACACAATACGAGCTTTTAGCTCGGCACTCAAAAGTTTTATCCTTTCATATACTGATGTAATCACAGCAATTTTTGGTGAATTGATTTTTTTATCACTTGACCTACCTTTTTTTAGTTTTGTTAATATCGGCAATAGTGAGAAGTGTTATTGTTGGGTTATATTTTTGATATAGGCTATTCATTTAATGTAAATGTCCTGGTTTTAGTTATAATATTTAATTTTAATTTTTTGTTGTTTTAGTTTTCAGTTTTTCCCCTGAGTTGTTGGTCAGGGGGGGTTTGCGAGCCTCAGTTATCCCTAAGAGCTGCACCAGCAGAAGCTTAGCCTTCAGGTGGGACACACAGGTTGGACAGGTCTTAGGGTAGAGACCTGACAAAGTGCAATCTAATCACATGACAAAAGCAGTTATCCAGAGCTCCGCCATACCACCACCACCACCACCACCACCACCCCTTTCCCGGCTCCGTCGCCACCATGTGTCCCCTATACATTTCTGTCTGCCCACTCATATATGCCTGTCTAGAACCGACCCTGATGTGAAGTTATGTAGAAAATCGATGGGATGCATTGTGATGCATCACGATATCGAATTGAATTGAATTGTTGACATGATAATTGTAATCAAATCGAATCGTGAGACCAGTGAAGGTTCCCACCTCTAGTTTGCTCCCCCTTAACCATAGTAACAACATTCAGTCTTCTGGGAAGGCTTTCTTGGAATTTTGCTATGAGGATTTGATTGCATATACCCTAAAACATTAGCAAGGTTAAGTACTAATGTTATTACAAACTCATTACAAAGATATGCTGAGGGCCTTATTCCCCTCCAAGCAGCAGGTGACCATAGACTCAAGTATGGCTGCTCTAGAGCATCCCATTCCATACACAATTCTTTTCAATGGAGATTATAAAGGCTTTGTATGTGCATTTGAAAGACCTTGAAGTACTAGAAGGTGTTGGAACTTTTTTTAAAAATATATAGGATTCTTATCATTATGTAACAGAAGAACCACTTTTGTTTCCCTGAAGTGCCTTTATATAAATGAATAAAAACAAATATTTGTAAATGACAGTGAAGAACCTTTTAAAATGCAGGGAATCTCCACATGATGTAAAGGCCCTTGAAATACCCTTAAAGATTTTTTATAAAATGTTTGCCAGGGAACAAAAATGGCTCTTCCACAACATCAATGTGTCACCACTTTTAAAGAGTGTTGGTCAGACTAGGACCAAGTCAAGTCCTGGACTACATCCCGTTTAGTCCAAGACTAGTCTTAAACCCCACTGTGATATGCATTATCAGCCAAAATAAAATACCTTCTGTCACTGCAGGAGCTTCAACTGGGGCCTCTGACACTTGGCTCATATTCCTAAGGGATCTTAATGCCTAGAAACACACAAGTATATATTAATATACATAATATATGGTTCGTATATACAACATTGGTTATAATCATACCCTGATAGTCATAAATAGTAAAAATGTATTTGTCTACTAAATTATATTATATTTCTGCCATATAGCCCACTCCTCAGGGCTCAGGGAAACCCCTTTCGTCTGCATGTGTGGCCCTCTAGTAGCTGAATGTGGCACACCAGTACAGATGTGTCCTGTATTCATTCTTTACAGATTTAAGCACATCAAACCCAAGTGCACGGAGAGAGAGAGAGAGAGAGAGAGAGAGAGAGAGAGAGAGAGAGAGAGAGAGAGAGAAAAAAAAGGAGAAAAAACTGCATGCAACCTAAGAGCTGCCATATTTTACGTTAACTTCTCGTGTGCAAATCAGGAATGCACATCTGGGAGGCTCACTTGTACGGTGGCCTATGTGCAAAAACATAACGCAGTGCTCCAGACGCAGGCCTGTTTTACGTGTTAGAAATAAGATGGATGAGAGAAAAGGGACTGTGGCACTTTTTTTCTTTTTCCTTTCGATGCAATTCAATGCTTCTACCGCCATGTTGATCTTCTTGTGCAAAAATGCAGCGGGATTTTCCCCCAGCCATGGCGAATGAAGTGTGGATGGCAGGACTGGTTACGCCCCAGTCACAAGACAGTGCATGCTCCGTAGGAGGATAACATGCAAACCAGCAGCTACACATGGAGAAGCACAGAAGCAGGATGCGTGGAAAAAAAAACAAACATGACAAAACACTTACTTGTAGCTATCTCGTGCGTAAAAGGATGTGAAACGCAATGGCATGCACTTAAATCCAGCTTCGTTGCACAGCTGCAATTGACCTCCAGCTGCACGACTGGGGTAAATGCTGAATTTTGTGGGGGCTGCAAGTGTGGATCTATCGCAGCAGCAGCAACAACATGGGAGGCGAGTTCAGCTCTAGAAGCGCTGCAGCCCAGCGCACGCGTTCTGAGCCCCTGCACTCTGCAGCTCCTCGACCACCCTAAGGTGCAATAGCTGAAAAAATAGACACATGTAATTCCTTTTTTCTGTTGTCTTCTAATGGAAAACAACGTTTTGGCACTCAAAACGAAGGTATTATTTTATTCCCTCCTGGCTCCCATGCAGTAGGTGCCTCCAGTGAGCCTCAGAGGCAGTTCAGGCCAGCAGAGGAATAAACCCAGAAGTTGGAGTGGTTTGTTTACTCTTTAGGTACCAAAATCCTCATGGAAAACAGAAGGTCATGAAAACGCGCTGTTCAGTCCGAGAAGTGAAATTAAGTGCCATAGGAGTCTTTCCGAAACTACAAAGTAAGTAACGCTGGTTTCATTGGTTTGTCTGACTGGAACGGGACACCAAACTGGCTTTAAAAGTTAATATGAGCTGCTTTTGACCGGCAGAATATCCCACGTTGCATGTGAGTTGAACGTTAATCATGACATTGTTTATGCTAACTCATTTAATATGTGTGAGACCTGCATCTGTAAGGCATTAATAGTTGAGAAGTTGCATACGTGTGATGGTGTTGAGCAATCAGCTCAGGATGCACAGAAACACACAGAAGAGAAGATATAGGCTACTGAATACACACGACAGATAAATGCTGAATACTGAAAGTCACATGACAGATAAAACCTGACTGAATACACACGACAAATAAAACCTGCCTGAATACACACGACAAATAAAACCTGAATACTGAATGCATAGGACAGATTAAAAAATGACTGCCTACTGAATACACGTGACATAAAACCTGAATACTGAACGCTCGTGGCAGATATAACCTGACTGAATACACAACAGAATCAGAAAACTTTATTGATAATAGAGAAAATTACTTATGCAAGGACTACACAGACACACAGAGACAAAAAGGCAAGAACAATATAAAATTGAATACAAACTCATGAGACAAACTCAGTCACAATACTTTCTCAAATGTGTCTGTGAGGAAAGTAATGTACTTTTTAGCAGCTCTGCAGTTTTAAAGTTACTGAGTACTTACACCGGTCAGCTGCAACATTATCTGACAGATAACATTGTGGATAACATTGATTATCTTGTCAAAATGGCTCCTATATGAGCAGGTGAGCAGTCAGTTCATGAAGTTCACAAGTAGGAGGCATTAAAAATAGGTGGTTGCGAGGATCTGTGTGACTTCAACAAGGGCGATGGTTAGACGACCGGGTCAGAGCATCTCTAAAACGGTAGGTCTTTTGGAGTGTTTTAGGTGTGCAGTTGTTAATACCTACCAAAAACAGTCAGAGAAAGGACACTTGGTGAATTAGCAGTAGGATAAGAGTTGCCTAGAGCTGACTGAGGGAGAGAAGTGTGTTGCTTACCAGGAGAAGAGATGGCACCAGGATGCAGTATGGGAAGAAGGCAGGCTGGTGGAGGCAGTGTGATGCTGTGGGCAATGATCTGCTAGTAAACCATGGGGTCTGGCATTAATGTGAATGTTGCATTTACACGTACAATCTAAATATTGTTGTTGGCCTGTTTGACCGATTAATGGCAACAGTAGTCCTGAATGGCAGTGGCCTCTTTTAGCAGGGAGATGTACTGCAAAACTTTTAGGCGTTCTTTGAGAAACATGACAGATAACTTAAGGTGTGATGTGGCTCTAAATTTGCAATTGAGCATATGTGGTGCTGAACGAACTACAGACAACTTGCAAGACTTAAAAGCCCTTTTGATAATGTCTTGAGAGGCATTGTGGTTATGGATCAGAGCTGTTTTGGTGCCAAAAGGGCTCCTTTATAATATTAGGTTAATGGTTTAGTGTTACGGCTAAATGGTGCATTTGTTGACTGGTTCATTCGTTCTATTTCAGATATTATCAAAGTGGGCCTGATTGCTTTATCATAGTTTTAGGTCATTCTACTCACCTGTGTTCATTAATAATTGCCTCAGGCTGCCATCATGACTCGCGATATACTCGGAGATGAACTGCCCGACTGGGTTGGTGCAAAGGAGTTTCATCAAAAGTACGAGCCAAAGGAGGTCATCGGCAGGTGGGTGATATTATACAGCGCTTGTACACTGTATACTGTTTTGCACTTGACTAAATTTTAAACTTTTCATGGAAAGTTGTGTTCTAAAATGTTTTGTTTTGTAGGTCCTGGATGTCATCCAGCATAAAATATAGTAGTAAAATGGATTATTTCTTATTGTATATATTGATTATTTGTTATACTTTGAAAATGTCTTAATTCTTCAGAGCTCTGATGTGCTATACAGACTGTTTTAGCTCAGGAAATACACATATTATTTTAAAAACAAATGTATAAAGGAGCAAATATGTTCAAATTTGTGATTTAAAAAAAAAGCTCATCTATAAAGAAAAAAATTGTTTTGGTCATTGATTGATTTCCACAAAAGAAGAAACAAGAGACCCTTAGAAGAGAAGAGAGGGGCTTATTAATTAAACACTTTTGTGACTTTGTGATGCAAATCACTGTTTAGTTTGATGTTTGGCCTTGTAGTCTTATTAACATGCATAAATGTCATTTAAAACTTGTGTCTGCATGCAGAGGTGTGAGCAGTGTGGTTCGCAGATGTGTACACAAATACACAGCAGAAGAATTGGCCGTGAAGGTCATTGAGATCACGGCCGAAAAAATGACCGTGCAACAGCTGGAAGAGGTGAAGAACTCCACACTGAAGGAGATTCACGTCCTTAATGTGTTGAAAGGGCATCCGTCAATAAGTGAGTCTGAATGCTTTTAAATATGCTAGCTTTCACCAGTTAGTGAAGCTGTGATGCTGCTAGTGTAATATTATTACTCAAAATGCACTTTTTACTTTACTCATTTTCAGTCACACTTGTTGATTCCTATGAATCGGCAACCTTCATCTTTCTGGTCTTCGACCTGTGAGTAACAGTGAACTTCATCTCATCTTTTCTTGGGATCTTTATTAATGGATCCATAAATTATTCCATATGGATATATCACTTAATATATATTACCAAGTAATATATATTTCCTGGCACCTCACCTTAAATGTCCTTATAATTTAACAAATATTATGTATACAGTAAACCCCTGATATTTGTGGGGGTTACGTTCCAAGAGCACCACTCTGTACTGCCTCTGCTAGAGATGCGTCACAGGGCAGCAGCCAATTAGCTGCAAGGAGAAATGAATAAGGCTCTCGGATTGGCTACTGTCAAAGAGTCTCTGAGCAGTATTTCACCATCCCAAGATGAGCTTTGTGTTCTCTCTCGAGAAAAAAAATGTATACAGTTCATATTTTATATGGAAATGTAGCATTAATATTTCACAAGGTTAGTCATTTATATTTTTCTTAATAATTTACCTCTAAAGTGCACAAAAATGAAATATTGCAGAGGTTATCTGCGATTTCTGTGAATTTGCAAATGTTTCTGAGAACGCTGATTTCAGATCTGTGTTTAGTTTTTCCTGCAGGTACAGTGTTTGTGATGAAACTAGTTCTATACTGCATGATAGTTGGTATAATGATCATATAATAATCATATGCTGAAGTGTGGCCTGTCTGACTTCACACTGAAAATATTGAAACAGTTCTTGATCGGTGCCTGTGGTTTAATATAACCGTGTGCAAGTCTGTTGCAAATCTAACATTACAAAAAGTTGATGTGACTGACTTGTGTTATTAGTTATGACCGAAGCTGCGGATTCTGAACCGTGAATGAGTGGGGGATTATATGCATTGTTTTATTCTTTTTACCACAGCATGAGAAGAGGTGAGCTATTTGATTACTTGACAGAAAAGGTCACTCTCAGTGAGAAGGAGACCAGGTGGGCATCTTTGAGCTTAAAATCTAACAAAAACAAAAATTCTCTTTCTTAGTGTAATTCTAAAATTAAATAGTATGTCGTGATTGTCCCCCCCCACACACACTTTTAGAAGTATGATACGTGCTCTTCTGGAGGCTGTCCAGTATCTTCATTCCCTGAATATTGTACACCGGGACCTCAAACCTGAAAACATTCTTCTGGATGATCAGGGACACATCAAGCTCTCAGACTTTGGCTTTTCAGTGCAGCTGCAGCCTGGAGAAAAGCTACGAGGTGAGTGGGCGATACAGCATGAGTGTATGAGCTTTGTTTTCCCCTCAAATAAAATGACATACTTTTTATCGTTTGTGTTAAGAGTTGTGTGGAACTCCGGGATATCTTGCACCAGAGATTCTGAAATGTTCAATGGATGAAACACATGAGGGATATGGGAAAGAGGTCGACCTGTAAGTCTCACTTAGAATTTGTCAAAAAAAAATTCTATATTTTGTGGCCTTAAGGAATGTAACTGTGTTTGATGAGCAGATAGAAAAAATGACATACAGTCAAATTCCGAACAGAACAGTAAAACAATTCTCATCAAGGGCTTTTTAAGTAATTGTGACCTCAAATGATCCACAGATGGGCTTGTGGTGTGATCCTGTTCACACTTCTCGCTGGATCTCCACCCTTTTGGCATCGCAAGCAGCTGCTTATGCTAAGAATGATCATGGAAGGCCGTTATCAGTTCAGCTCTCCAGAGTGGGACGACAGGTCTGATACTGTCAAAGACCTGGTAAGACTCCTTGTTTATAATGAACACGGACTAGAATAGATATTGATATAATTATATATTTATTCTTGTTGATAAAATGTGCTTTTATCTTTTTTCTCTGATTTCACCCATTACTGTTTAATACTCTTCCAATGCTTATATTGCTAGATCTCAAGACTTTTGGTGGTGGAACCAGCACTTCGTCTGACAGCTGAGCAAGCCTTATCACATCCTTTCTTCCTCCAGTACCAAAAGGAGGAGGTACGGCTGTTCAGTCCCAGGAAGACATTCAGAGTGAGTCTAAGCTGCATTAATGAAATTATGAGCTAATTAAATTCCTATCTTCCTAACCGTGTTACTTACCTATATGATTTATGTGCAGCATTTGTGTTATATAGTCGGTCATTAACGACTTTCAGATCGATTTATCCATCAATACATCAGTCAATTTGATGAAGTCATTTGATGAACACAGGCGTCCAACAATCATGAACTTTTATTAAAGTTCTCTGTAACATTAGCCTTCACCTTGTACTGCAACCAAAGGTCTCACATCTTTAAAGCTACTCCGCTCCTCTGGACTGCACGACTCCCTGCAGTGCTGCATAACCCATGCTAGCTAGCAGGTCCAGTTTTTGATGGAACGCTGATACTTTTATTGTACCTGCAGGTTGTGCAGGTTACTGTGCAGTGCAGTTTTGGTCTAGAGAGAAGTATTTCCACACGTAATGTGTGTCTGTCACCTACTGCCTCTCCTGCCAGTAGGTGCTACTAATGCGCGCTAATGTTACCGCACTTTTTACGGAGTGACTATAATAATTGGTTAAGGAACGCGCGTCAGCGTAAGCCAATCAGAGGCAGAGATTGCATTCTGTACACAAGCACACACAAAGAGAGGGAAAAAAAACACACAACTTCTCTAAATTAGTTTTCTTTCACTTAGAAAAGGTGGATCCAAGTTTTATAACGTTGACATATGCTATAACATTCCCAGGTTCTGATCTTGACTGTGTTGGGCTGTATCCGTATGTACTCTCAGTACCACCGGGCCAGGCCTCTGACGCGAGAGCTACTGGCCAGAGATCCTTACTCTCTACGAGGTGTGCGCAAGCTGATTGACGGAGCCGCTTTCCGCATATATGGACACTGGGTGAAGAAAGGCGAACAACAGAACCGCGCTGCTCTTTTCCAAAACACCACTAAAATCATTCTACTGGGTCTAGAGGACCTCGAAAGTTAGAGGTACTACCTTTTCTTCCACTAAAGACATTTAACAGTTGTCCAATAGGAGTCATAATTCAGGGACTACAGCTATATTAATCCGCCCAGAGGCGTTCAAAACTGTTTTTGAACTATTTATTGAAGATCATTGCATCATTAACAATGAGAGGTGCTTCATTTATTCATTCATTGTTGTCATCTGACCTCACATTTCTTTACACCTGTGTGTGATCACATTGTTTTTAATTTATGAGTGGATTTTCAGTTCCTGCATGTGTATCTTAAGAATGTAATCTGCAGACTGGGGTATGAAGATGGATTATGTAAGTATAATAGTAGGCCATGGATGAATTGGTGGTAACTCTGCTTCCATGTAAACAGATGTGTACGTTTAAAAAGTGGGTATTTCTTTGTGTGATATAACCGGTGAATTGTATCACAAGTGTCCTGCCGATTCATCATGTGCATTTCTAGAGGTATGCCATCATCTTGGTTTCTTTTTTTGTACATCAGTGGCAATTCTAGCTAAAAAAAAAATACACATGTGGACTGCAGTACAGTTTTTTGTATCTCACTTTCATTTCATGATAAACAGGCATTTAATAGCTTCGTTCCTGTTCACTGTAAAATGGTTTCTGTTAATATTTGACCACTTCTTCCTTTTCATCTGTGATGACCAAACACCATGGTTTTATTACCAAGTACTGTACTGAAGTTGACTAAAAAGCAAATACATTACTATATTATTACTGAATTCTGAACTGTTGTCTGTTTATTTAAAGTTTTAATTCTGTTTCTTTTGTGTTCAGCTAATAAAAGTAGGTGGTCAAAGGATTAATAAGCTCATACATATATTGGCTGGTCTTTGAGATGCCCTGGGCTCAGTAGCTTAAACGACAGATATCAATGCATTCATATGATAATTGTGAAAATCATTAATACAATATATCTTTCGGAAAAGCTATAGGCCTACAATATTCTGTAGGCTCTCAAAAAAGTATGGAGAAATAACTGTAGATCTCCAGTATGTCATTCAAGCCCAATGAAAGGAATGGTTTTATGTGTATTTTCAGTCAAAAAAATTGTTTCAAAATGTATGTAATCAAATTGTGTCAAATTGTGCTTTAGTTTACTGCAACTCAAAAACCCACAAACTATAAAATGCACATTACAATAAATCCTCAAAAATTCTCTCCACCTACTCAAACCACGTCCAGATCTTCGTTAAGGTGGAGCAGGATCGGGCTGGTGGACTGGGTCCTAATCCAGTAAGACTTTAATGAAGAGTTTTGAGAGGAGTTTGTGTAGCTTGAGAGAAGTTTTGGGAATGTATTTACAGAATAACTGATAACTGGGCATTTGGTCATTTCTTGGGCTGAATGCGACTCTCCAGTTCGCTAAGTGCTGTGTTAAGGCGCTCAGTACTTTCTTGCAGCTGCTTTTCTAGCTGAGCTGCCAAGCGCTCTGCTTCCTCCTTTACTTTGCTTTCCACTATTGTCCGGAGCTCTTCCTTTGGCGAAGGACCTAATAATGAAAACAAACTTAAGAAAAAGTATTAAGCAGACGTGTAGTACCTCAACCAAACTACCCCACGGACAAGCCATTAAAGAAGGTTTAAACACGATGCCTTTGAGGGACAGACTTACCACACATACTGACAGTTCAGGTTGCTAAAGTATCTTCAGTGATGTTAAAAAACATGGGCACATGCAATAAAAACACCTAACACTTACTGTAAACTATAATAGTTCTAATACTATTTACATCAGTTTAATAGTAGCATACATTTTGTTGCTCATGTTCAACAATGGAATATTTTTAACAATGAAAATAAATAGCAGTGTATGTATATTATAGTCTGTACCATCATTTTGGACCTGCTGCCTTAATAAGCAGATCCTTCCCTAAAACATTTTACATTTTTTCACATTTATACAATATGGCCTTGTTCATCTTGCCACTTGAGCATCTAACATTCCATCTGAAGTCGATTAATAAGGAGTTTGTCCCCCTTTTGCTGCAATAGCTTTGATTCTTCTGTGAAAGCTTTAACCTAGACATTGGAACATGGTTGTGAGGGTTTGATTGTGGATGAATGGGTCACAAATTTTACTTCAGAAAATGATAATCCTCTATATCAGAGGTCCCCACACACTGGGCCGCAGATTGGTAGTGAGTCATTTGGTACCGGTTCGCAAGAAAGACAGAATAAAAAAATATTTTATTGATTTTCAGAGTCTGAAAGATTTTTTGTTTTGAAAAAACGCTCATCTCCGTCACATGATACAGTACATCAAAAAATCTACATAAAAAAAGTTGGTTGGTTGCGCCACAGACCAGTTCCATGTAAAACAATACTTTCGCGCACCGGTATACTGCCCTA
>JBBPDB010000108.1:31010831-31030094 GCA_037974465.1 Brachypetersius altus
ATGTTTGAGAGAAATGGTAATATTGTGTATCTGGAATGAATTTTAGATCTTTAAGTCCATCTCATGAAAAATCAGAGTAGAAACAAAGGTGTTGCGTTTATATTTTTGTTGAGTGTAGTTACTGCACTTTGGCTTTGTAGGGCAGTATAGATACAACTAAAAACGAATTTTTATACTTTAAGGAGTCAAAATTAATTCATTATAGGCGGTGTGTGCATACTTATTGACAGTGTGAACGATAAATATAATACATTATAAATACAATACAGAAATAGCCAGTTAATAAAAGTCTGTCTAAACATTAATACCTTGATTAGACTCCGTGTCGGCTGTCAAGGTTTCTGAAGAAGCTGAGTCTTGCTCAGTTTCTCCATCTGATTTCTTTTCCATTTCAGTCTCTGCATCTGCAACACATTCTAATGTCCAAAGTTTCAAAGGTGATGTCTAAAGTCTAATAAAATGATTATGGCATTGTGTTAAATACTGTACCAGTGCTGGCCTGTTCTTCTGTGGCAGTTTCCTCAGTCAGTCCAATATAAGATAAAGATAAGTCCAAATGCATCTTCACCAGTAGTGAAGGAAAAGGTCCCATCAGTAAAACAAATATTACCACTGACAGTCTCAGCACATTTTTGTAGCTCAGGAATACAAACCTACCTGAGGTGTGAAGACATACTTATAAAGCATGTAGTGTCTCATGTATGTGTCTGTGAGATACTTCACAATCTGGGTCACTTGTTCTAAGCTGAAAAGATCGATGCTGAATGGTGGTCTCTAGAGAAGAAAAAAACAAGACATTTTAACAACGGCAGAAAACCTTTCACTCATAAATGTGTCTTAGTAAATACACTAAATGGACAAAAGTATTGGGATACATCTCTTATGTAGGTGAAGGGCAATCCTAATGCTTCAGCAGACCAAGACATTTTTGGACGTGATGCTTCTTTGTGAACACAGTTTTGGGACGAAGCATGACCATAAAGTTGGATGAGTTTGGTGTGGACCTCAACTCCAGCACCTTTGGTATTTTGGGATAAATTGGAATGGAGATTGTCAGACCTTCTCATCCAACATCAGGGCCTCCACAGAATGAATGGGCACAAATTCTCACATAAATACAACAAAATCTTGTCCAAGAAGAGTGGAAGTTGTTATAGCTGCAGGTAGGGGAGGGGCATATTAAAGTATTAGAATGCAATGTCATTAAAGTCTCTGTTGGTGTAATGGTCAGGCGTCCCAATACTTTTGTCCATGTAATATTACATTTGCTTCATTAGATTAATTCTGGTGTACATACTCTGACAGAATGACAAAGCAGAAGCTCACTGCAGTAGTTAAAACACTGGTCCATATTGTTAAGGGGAGTTTCTGGAGTGTCAGACAGAGGAGACAATGTCAAGAGCTGTTGAGTGTTCTTTACTTCATGTATCGCTACCTGATAATAATCACAGATGCAGACAATAATTGATGGATTTTTTACACCAAAACACCATAGAAACACTTCATATAAAATAATCATTTCCCAATGTTCAGAAAGGAGTTTGATATATTATGCCAACAACCTTCACATTTCAGTCCATACAGTCTATATACAGAAACTAAGCTGCAAACCCAGTGTGATTTGAATTCATTTCTCTTGTCATGAAAACTAAAGCATTTTCATAAATTGGCCCATTCTGCGTAAAGCTTTGCATTGCATTTCTGCATTTGGCAGACGTTCTTATCCGGAGCGACTTAGAATTTAATCATGTTATAGTCTTGCCTAAGCACTGGTGCAGCATAGCATGGTTTTCTATTTGGAGAATTGAGACCCAGAATGCTAAGTGGAGGGATATTCTTCTCCAACCATTTATGGAGGGGATTTCGGGCATAATAAATGGCAGCCAGTCACAACTTTACTGATAAACTAACAAAGTGACCAACATGCCCTGGATCTGTACGGAATGGACAGAACAGTATTTTTCTAAAAGGGCTGTTCTTACTCACATCCTCATTTTCCTGTTTTTACCTGTTGTACCAATGCTATAGATAAAGCATTGTGCTCACTGAATGTATGCCTTTAGCCACCAGCGTGTGGCCCCGTTTACAGATCTTAGCCTACTTTTCACACATTCTATTCAAATAAATTCAAAATTGATGTCAACTGGACCTGTTTATCATTTTAATCATACAACAAAGCATGGTAGGATGATAATTATTTGATTGTACCATGACATACACCTGTCTGTACTCATTGTGCAATGGAATGAAAAATTATCATATTATAGAGACACCCCCCTCTTTTCAACACACATTATAAGTGGACATCATGGGAAAATAGACTAAATAAAGATATAAATGCTCTTCAAACTGTATTACCTGTGTTAAGCTGATGCATATTCTTTACAATGGAGAGAAGAACAGATGTTTGTTCTCGCTTAAAATGTTGCTCCCTGCAGAATATCACTATATTTGTGTATAAGTCAAGCAAAATTCTCAGCCGTGGCTCTGGCCGGTCAATTTTTAGCGCACGACACAGAACCCTGCAAGGAAAGAGCAAAAAAGAAACTTCATTAACATATTCATTGTTATTAAATTCCATTTCAAATTAAATAAAAGTATGAAGACCTTTCAATGCTGGCTATAGATTCTGCTTTGTCAATTTCCTCCATATCATGGTAATTCAGGTCTGCCCTGTAGGATTATCCACAATAATACAATTATTTGATAGGTGCAAGATGGAATAAGTCTGTAAGTGTGGTTTATTTTAACTTACCATATCAGTATTCTGGGTTTTGTGGGATGTGACTCCTACAACAGAAACAGCAGTTAGTCGAAGAAACACAAGGTAGGCCTGAACAAACTGACTTCTATTTGACATCTAAGGTCAGTGACATTCTCATAATAAATAAGCAGATGTTCCTTTACATCCTACCGATGTTTCAGTCTTCATTTTTGTCCTGGTAGTTTTATGAACACTGTTTATTTTGAGGTTTTTGCTGAGATAGATTTCCTCTCACAGCACGAAGACTAAAGCTGGTTGTGTTGCCGTGTATCCTAGCAACAGCAACGGAGTCTCCTGCTCACCTTACATTCAACATTCAAGAGCTTTATTTGGTACACACAGTTATCTAGGACAACATACAGTGAAATAATGATCTGACCAGCTTGTAGATTGTGCAAGGTAAAAGTATAAAATAAGAATAAAACAAGAACCAGATGAATATGAATACCTGAATTCAGTAAGTATTTATAAATAACAAAAAAGAACGAAGTATTACGTCCATGAGTAAACTACGAATTACATGAATGAATGAATGAATGAATGAATGAATGAATGAATGAATGAATGAATGAATGAATGAATGAATGAATGTTGACGGTACAGAGATGGGTGTTGAAAAGAGACGGGTTTTGTTCTTTTATTTTGAAACAGCACAACCCATTCTCAGTCGTTTCTACAATCTGGTGCTACACATTGCCAACTGGTAAAAGGTTGTTTTGGGTGTTTTCATGCTTTTGAAATGTACTTTTTAAATCCAAAGTGTTTTGATAAGCGAGTATAAAATAATGAAATTATGAAAACAATTTTCTATGCGACATAAAACCTCTTTCAGGTAATTATTTTCGTGACTTTTATTTTGCTCCCCACGCCTTGCAGCAGTTTTTTTTTATAACCGTTGCTGTGTTTGAGGCTTGCGAAGGTCTGTCTCTGTACTTAGATTTATCTATGATACAGTTTAACAATATTCATATTCATCAGGATATATTGATTTTGCAGAACATGTGCTCTGACAGAACTGCATTATTTCCTTTGCGAATATATTTTATTTGAGTTAAAACATCCGTGTTTACTGCTAGTCTAGTTATCCCGACAATCTGTTATGTCTGGAGTTGGCTAAGCTAGGTTAGCAGTTAGCTTACAAACTGTTGATTGTATGAGATACAAAAGCGTAAAATACGAAACGCTGTAGTATTTTTAAACATGGTATTAATTACCTTTCAGCCTTACTATTTTATATTACGCTTTATGTAATATTTGCTCTGCCTGTAGCACTTTAAACACTGAGATAAAGTAGGCCCTCGGTAGCTGGCTAGGTAGCATTAGCCGGATAGGAACCTAATGAAATACTAAATTATTATATCAAGATTTACCAACGCAGTAATTTGTGATTTAGATTATTGTATTTGTTAATGTCGGCAGTAAGGGTGCCTAAACGTTTTGTCTTTTGGTTGTTATGAATAAAGCTCTATCCATTCGTAAATTAGGTTAGTGGATAGTTATGTTCATAACAGTCTAAAGACATGATGGATAGAGTTGTGTTCATAAATAACCCTAAATAAGTAGTAATTCTGTCCATTCTTTAGAATGTTTTGAAGACTACTCTTTCCATTAATAAATTAGGTTAATTGACAGCTATGTTCATAACAGTCTAAAGACATAATGTTATTTGGTCTAAGTGGACACCTTTGCTGCTGGGAGTAGCAACTATAATAATCTAAATCATACCTGAGTGCTTTAGATCTAGTCGCATTGTTTTTGCAAGTTGTTCAGTCTGTTTTTCTGTTGAAAATAGTAGAGCCATGTCAGGCACGGGAGGGAAGCGTGCCCCTGGAGGGGACAGTCCCCCCGGGCCTCCTGAAAAGAAGATGAAAAAAGAGGAGAAGACTACAACCACCCTTATTGAGCCCATTCGTATTGGAGGGGTTTCATCTACGGTGAGATCCAGTCATTGTTGTTAAGTAAAGTAAAGTGGCCCCAAGCTGCCCCACCTCATCTTAAGTGAGAGACTGTCTATGTCGGGCTTAAAAGGACTGAAGATGTTTTTTTTATTTATATCACATTTTACTTTGCAGGAGGAAATGGACATGAAGGTCATTCAATTTAAGAACAAGAAGCTGTCTGAGCGTCTCGAACAGAGGCAAGCAATTGAGGATGAGCTGAGAGAGAAAATTGAGAAGCTAGAAAAAAGACAGGCGACTGATGACACCACTCTTCTTATTGTAAACCGCTACTGGACCCAGGTACTGCACACATGCATATACAGAACGTTTTATAGTACTACAGAACATATAATCTAGCTCATATTTCAGCTCTACACCTCTGGAGTGTTTGAAAGCAGCACAGTATGGTGAATATTATACTTATTGTAGGAAGCATGAATTGGGAGCATAATAGAAGTGTGGATTTTCCAGTTTTTTTTTTTACCATGTAAATGTTTTGTGCATAGAAGTGAATGATGTGCTATACATAATGTCATACCTTTAGGTTCTCAGCTAATTAGATTAAATAAGTAATTAGGTAAATACATATTACTTCTGTATAGAAATGCTGTAATCCCTGCTGAATAGATGAAACCACCTCTTTAAAATGTTGTTTTCGCAGCTGGACGAAAATGTTCAAGAATTACTGCAGCGTGTTGAACCTGTGGTTGCTCCAGCACCTGTGCAGACTCCATCTAGTCCGCCAGCATCTGTCCCTACTCCTGCAACAGCCCCCTTACCTGCTTCTGATGTTCCTGTCCCTTTAACAACACCAGTGGAAGGAGAAGATGGCCTCTCTCAGCCTGTCCCTCCAGCAGAGGATGAGGAACAGGCACAGCAGTCTGACCAGGGGCAGGAGCAGCAACAAGAACAGGAGAAGCCCGATGCTGTGGAAAAGCCTCCCAAGGAGCCAGTAGAGGATGGAATCCCTGGTAAACACATCTTTGATTGTTTTTATTTTCCTAAAGGTTTATAGTACCATACAAATGTGTTAAGCTACCCAATAACATTATTTTTGAAACTTTACCTGGTCATTGAGCTAATGCAGTATTCATATATATATGAAGAGAGAGGGTTGAAACATTTCTCGGTCCAAATTAAATGATGCGCAATGAAAGTCTTTCCGTTTACATGACCCTTACCATAATCTATAAACATGGAATGCAAACAGCACCACTTCAGCTAACTACCTACATTGTTGCCACCTACTGGATTAATTGTTAACTGCAGTAAATCTATATATATATCAATATAGATATATTTATTAGTTTTGGGCATGTTATTTAATTAACAAGGACAATTACGTTATTGTGTGTGAATGCAGTGGGTTTTTTTTAATTACTCTTATTGTGGATGTTCTTTTATCTGTGCTCGGGAACTTCTTCTCTTTAACACTTGCTACTGAACATACCGACTGCTTCTGCTGCTCCCTGATAAAAGAAAAATGTTTCTGCTGGTAGCCTACCTGTTCAGAAAAAAAACCGAAAACATTTTTTTTAATGTGACCTTGCTGTTGTTCAAAAGGTGCCTGATATACTGTTTTGATCCTGGCTCTGGACCATGGCCGCCAGTGTTCTGACGATTTTTGCTGCCTTGTTGAAAAATGCTAGCCCTGCCCAAATCGACAGCAGGCTCTATGAATTCATGCTATCCTGACAAAAAATGCTCCCTTTAAGTTTATACTGTTTATAATCAGTTTATAACACCGATAATGATGAGGAGTAGACAAATAATATGCATATTGAGAGAGAAATATATATTATTTCAAAATATTTACATATAAGTAGGTATCAATTCATGCTGCTTTGTTGAAAAATGCTTGTACCTTGACGCTTGTTCAGTTTATAACACTGATAATGATGAGAAATAGGCAAATAATAGGCTCTGCGTCTCAGCTGTTTTTCGGAGGAGGACTATAAATGGTTCCGGCGCCCATGCTCTGGACTCTGAGGGTATCTTGTTTTTATATTAAATACTAGATAAAACATGAATGCCCTGCAGTGGCATATAGCTTTGGTTTCGTATTTGATTTGATTACATTAATGTTTAAGTGGAGGATACAGAAATATTTGAAGTGTAACTGTGTTAAAGGGAACACTGCTGTTAAAAAGTTCCTTATTTGTTTAAAGTGTTTGCAAATGTAGTGTTATACACTTCTGTTCATATAGCAGTACCGTAAAAATGATTCATTATTGAATTTTGCGTATAACAATGTGATTATTCGCTCTGTGTATATATATTGTGTATGTATATGTAATAAATTCGTTCCGAAGCCACGATAAATAGTAAAAAGTCACCAAACTCATATGCTGTGTTACTGCGTATTCAGAGTATTGGGCACATTCTGCATACTCTTCAGCCACACACCACAAAACTCTAGAATTTGTAGCCACTATGATGCAATTAAAAAAACATGAACTGTCCACATAAAACAATTTGAAACAACTTTCCTGTCTGACCTAAGAAGCTGCACAAAACTATATATGGAGAACAAAACTAAACCTGTCAAGCACTGAAAGTGATCATTGTCTTTATCTTCATTGTCTTCCAATTCTACTTTATTTGCAGCCCCTCCACCACCTCCTCCATTGAGTGAGAGTGCAAAGGCCTTCCTCTCCACTCTGGATAATAGCAGTGAGGAGGAGCTCAGTTTACAGCTGCAAGACAGGATGCAGTTCAGCAAGGGGGCAGTAGCCTGCATGGTCTGCATCTTTGACCGCTTGCACAACTCTATAGATGATCTGTGTACTCGTGCACAAACAGCAGGTAAGCAGCCACCGGTTTACTTTAAACAGAACAGTCATGTCTTATTATTTTGTAGTGCTACACTGCTCTGTGTTATGCTAGAGGTTTGAGAAAACGAAAGTTTTTACCATCAAATGAATTTCAGAGGATAGAAGAAGGAAAATGCACATTGGTGATATATTTGAGCAGTTTTTGAACAGAGGGGGAATTCTGCTCCCAAAAAACAACAGTTGTAGGAACAATCAGACCATATTATCACCCTTTAACTCGGTAAGGATCTGGACAGACTATGCAGTGCCAATATTAGTCAAACCTCCACCAAGTTAAAACACTGCAAATAATTATGCTTTGTAGCGTCTGTAATAAAATCATTCTATATCCAATATCTAGATCTACACTGCAAAAAGTATTGATGCTCCCTCATTTATTTTGAAGGCTTTAAAATGGATCCAGGTATTTTTATATTTAAAGGTGTTGTTTTGAACTTCTATTATTACCACCTAGAACTCGTGCTTTGTGGGGTTTTTAAAATATGGTCGTAGCTATAAATATTGACCCACATTGTGAATGAGGTGCATAGACCATATGAATGAGGTGCATAGACCATATGAATGGGGCAAAGGTTCCTAATCTTTATAGCTCTGTATATTTCTAAGACAGGTTCTTGTGTCGATTTTTGTTACAACAATCTCATTAAACCTGGTTCACATAAGAAACAGACAATCGTAAATACTGAAAAGCTAATGTTTTACTAATACTAAAAATATTATTGTCTTTATTTCTCTATTAGTACGTGAAGATGAAAGCCTACGAGATATTATTGCTACAAACCGCACACTTCTAGAAGAAAATAATAGACTACACGACCTGGCTTCCTCCCTGCAGGGGAGACACCACAAAATGTCATTGGAGGTACTCATTAGTTGTCCTAGTGCTTGGTTATGTATTGATTGGCATGTGTTTCAAATGACTACATTCTAACAGGACCCACCTCAAAAAGGTCACCGAATTCCTAATGGTCTTTTGTACTTAATATTTGTGAAACCCAGCAGATGTTTTTACAACCAAAAAATGCAACAATTTAAGACGTTGCTCTTTTATGTTGCCTTCCTTGAAGATTGCTGTCTCTGATTTTGTTCCTGCAGTATAATGAACTGGTGGACAAAGTGACGAGCTCTGAGACGAAGGTGTCTGAAATGGAAACTGCCGTGGAGGACCTGCAGTGGGACATTGAGAAACTCCGCAAAAGAGAACAGAAGCTCAATAAGCACCTAGCAGAGGCTCTTGAGCAGGTCAGCTTTGACATTGTGTGCATGGAATCAAATACTGCAGGGTGCTGTTCAGAACGGGAGCTTGAAGAGAACATGTTCTTACAAATTAAGGCTCACATGGTATGACTGAAAATAAGGCAGATATTCAGACAGGTAGCATATTTGGTGAATGTCTCCCCAGTGCGTAGCTGGTTAGTTACAACACAACCGTGCCATGCCTGGTAGATCAAGCTTGTATCATATCCTGTTGATACATTGTCGAACACGTCAAGTGTGCCTCTAATGGAAATTGGCTGTCTTACATGAAACTGCCGAATCACTTCTTTTGTGATCCTTATCTTGTTTTTACTTGAGGAACAGAGTAATATGAGCATTTGTAATCTCGTCCCTGGTCGGTAGGACGCATACGCTTGGCTTTTTGCTGACAGACATGCAGTGGAACCGAAGAGAAATCGTCATATTGAAGAATAACATTCATTTAAATGGTGGTTTAAGTTGCATTACAAAAGAGTGTATTTACAAAATATTTGCCTGTGCTCTAATTTCCAGCTGAATTCAGGCTACTATGCCACTGGCAGCTCTGGTGGCCTACCTGGTGGTCAGATTACCCTCAACATACAGAAGGTAATGTTTGACATGGGCTTTAAAGTAAGGAATTGAAATATTAGAAATACAGATAAATGTGTATTTTTGAAATATGAATGCGCATTTTGCACGTAATTCTCTTATCAGTTTGAGTCGCTGAACGCAGAGCTGGAGCAGAACCAGGAGTTGGCCAATAGCCGTATGGCGGAGCTGGAGAAATTGCAACAGGAGCTTCAAGAGGCAGTACGGGAAAGTGAGAAACTGAAGGTACTGGAGTCTTGTGAGTGAATAAAATATCACTTCCATTTTGTTTTGGTTATGCTCTAGAAGTAGTGAGTCCTTAGATGTGGCATAATCTCATGTCACTGCAGGATTTTTGTTGCATTTATTACCTTGTTTCATGTGTTTTTTGGCCTGCATATTATGGAACGAAAATATGCCTCACAGTTAGAAAGGAGTCCTTTTTGGTCTTTAGAGAAAGGCAAGTGAATTCAGGGGGGCAGGGGATGTTTTATTATTTAAAAGTATTACAGTTTTATTCTTATTTATTCTTCATTCTTTTTCATTCTTTATTTCATCCATATTTCAGTCTGAATAAAGGGTTACATTCTTAATGCACCCAAATTAAAGTTGTCCATTGAGAAAAAAGGTTCTCCCTTTGGTTAAGCCTCACATTTTGAATTACATGTCTGTTGTTGGATAAAAGCAGCTGTATCTTTATGAAAAACTCATCACTTAAAGCTATTGTCATTGAAAATCACTTAAATGTGGTAATATATCTGTTATTTGTTTAAAATAAAAAATGGAATGTGTTGAGTCTGTACATATCTGTTCAATTTAGAGTTGATATGTAGGTTCATATAAAAGTGCTCAGTGCTAATAATGATGCTAGCATAAATTTGCACTATTGTAGAGGTGAGCTTTTCCTTCATGTTTTGACAGCATTTTGAATTATGTTTTTGTAAGATGGACCTTCGGAACATTCCAGAGGAAGTGGTGAAGGAGACTCCAGAATACAAGTGCCTCCAGTCCCAGTTCTCTCTGCTGTACAACGAATCTCTGGGGGTAAAGACCCAGCTGGATGAGGCCAGGGCTCTACTGCTTACTGCCAAGAATGCTCACCTGCGGCAGATAGAGCACATGGAGGTTAACATCATTATGTATATGTATATATGTGTATCTTTACGGAACTGGCTTTTCACATGGAACTTATTTGCTGGATTTTTGTGGTCAGAATCTTATTCTGTTCTTTGTTTGTGTTTCAGAGCGATGAATTGTCTCTACAGAAGAAGTTACGAACTGAGGTCATCCAATTAGAGGATACGCTGGCTCAGGTGCGCAAAGAATATGAGATGCTGCGGATTGAGTTTGAACAGAACCTTGCCGCCAATGAGCAAGCAGGTAACTCCTCTATTGAAATTTCTGGGTTTTTTTTTTTTCTTTTTCTCCATTAATCAAGTGGTGTCGTTAAGGAGTTGCAGATGGCTTTCTAGTTTAAATTTCGTACCAGTGAATTTCCCCCCGGGCGCACTTGCTTTACTGTAACCATGGTAGAAGAGAGGAAGTCTGTGGGGGTGGTGTATCCTGTCATCACTTTGCTTATTGTTCATTTATTTTGCCAGTAGTTTAGTGCTTACCAAGGATCTGATACTGAATCAAGTGCCTGGTTATCAGCACCACCATCTCTTCATCTTTACTTGATCTTGTTCTACAGGCCCAATAAACAGAGAAATGAGACACCTAATTAGCAGCCTTCAGAACCATAACCACCAGCTCAAAGGTGACGTGCAGAGATACAAGAGGAAGTTGCGTGAGACCCAGATGGAAATCAATAAGGTTAGACTCTGTCACACCTTCTTTTTTTCATTTGTAAGGGACAGATTTTCTGAAGAAAGTGAAACTATTTTTTTCTCTTTATTATGATGAAACCGCAGTTATGACTAACAGATGATCTCTCTTTCTCTTCCTTTCTCTCTCATATACAGTAACCCCCCCACTTTTTGCATTCCAAGAGCACTCGCGTATAGTGAAAAACCCTAAATATGCTCCCAAAACACGTTCATTTCATTTTTAACTCAGTTTAATACATTACCCTTAATTACCCCATATACGTATTGTACAGTTTACACTGAACTGCTGCAGTGCTAGAATGCACATACCTATATTAGACTGTACTGTGGTTCATGCACGGGCGTTTTCTTTGGTATAAACAGGTATATACAGTAATGTATGTAATTTTTTGTAATAATACAGTAAAATGTACAGGTAATCGCCAATCATTTTTACAGTTCAATAATTTACTGTTTATTGAGCGGTGCGTCTTATTCAGGGGGTTCAGGGAGTCGTAAATGTGTTGTGACCCGCCGGTTAAAGCCGACACTGGACAGTGACTGAGCTCAACAGCCTCTTTTAATTTACAGTAATAAAAATACAAGGCTTTAAGAAGAATGAAGCGAAAAACATGAGAAACACTCGAGACGCTCCACGGTCTGCAGCTGCCACAAATGCTTCAAATGGCAGCAGCCAATCAGCAGCAAGGAGAAATAAATAATGTTCTTGGATTGGCTACTTTCAAACTTCCCGCCTCTGAGTACAGCAGCATTTAACCAACCATCTCTGGACAGTACAGAAACATTTATACAGCTTTATTTTATATGGAAATATAACTGAATTTACTATAATATTTGTTACAAAATTAGTAAATTATATGCATTATGATGGGGATTTCCGTGTATAATTATCAGGAAAAATCTACGTAAGACTGATTTTGCCACTCTTGATCTGCGTGAAATATACCCATACACAGCCATGGGAAAAAAAAAAAGAGGCCGCATCATGATTATTGCTTTTGTAGTTTGTGCGAGTGTGTCTGTGTAAAATGTGCATGTCACTATTGTTTTATACACTATCGCCCACACTTAAGAATAATACCTATAAATAATTTATATCATGGAAATGTTAAACTACACAACACTTACATTATTTTACATAAGTTTGCAATTGCAGTTAAAATATTGATGTTAAGAGCAGCGTGTGAATGTTTGAGCTCTATTTTATCCCATTAGAAGCTGAATCAGGAGGAAGCTTCTGGAACACAGCACAGAAAATCTAGAAAAGCTGCTCTACAAACACTACTGCACTCATGACACATACGGAGGCATTTTTTTAAAATTTTTTACACAGGTCCCACTGCAATAGTTCATAAAAGAATAGCAACATGTGCGTTTTACATACACTGCTGCAAATTGTACAAACAGAAAAATCTTTTTTCTATGGCTGTATATACACACTGGCAAGAAAAAGTATCGGAACCTTCTGGAATGTGGTGGGTTTCTGCATTCATTTGTCATAAAATATGATCCGATCTTCATATTCAAGTCGAGGGTATTGACAAATATAATGTGTCTAAAATAACAACACAAGGAAATCCGCATCTTCCATGTCTTTATTCAGAGCAACTATAAAAGACTCATAGTGCTCGTGGAAAAATTGTGGTAATGACCTCAAAAATGCTAACTGCAGTCTTGGCATACCTGGAGATGCTGTTAATGACAGAAAATACCCCACAATATTCAGGTTCACATACATTTTCTTGCCCGTGTGTGTATATATATGTCTCACACACATCTATCTGTCTGTGTGCCGACATATCGATCGATATATATATATATATATACCCCTGAAAATATATATATATACTGTTATGGGGAGAGGGGTTAGAATATATTTGTAAAATAAATTTGAGGTTAGTAGTTGGAGACGCCAGTCCAAACTACGTTTTGGAAAAACATTTTATTACCCCTGAGTGTGTTCTTGGGTGAAATTGAGGATTTTTAACCTCAGTTTTGTTTTCAAATCTTGAATAATTTTTTCTGTTTGGCAACTTGAAACCCAAGGATGATGATAAAATCTGTTGTTTTTCAGCTGAAGTGTCAGAGCGGAGATGCTGGCAGTGTACTGATGTTGGAGGAGAACGTGAGTGATGGAGGACTGGATGTGAAGAAAGAGGAGGATGATGAACAAGAAGAAGAGGAAGAGAGGAGGCGAGAACTGGAGAGACAACGAGTTCGAGAGCGAGAGAGAGAGGCAGAAAGAGAGCGGGAGAGAGAAAGGGAGCGTGAAAGGCAACGCAGTGAGGAACTGAAGAGGAAGGATTCTGACACACTCAAGATGCTCAGGACTGAGCTTAAGTATGTTTTTTGTCACACAATAAGATTTGCAGTTACACCTTCAGACAAATCGCTCTTTTTTTTTTAAAAGAGCATCCAAAATTCTCAGCATATCTTTCTTGTAATATGAACAAATATCTTCTTTTCTAAAAATGTACAAAGACATCAGTGCCACTGTGGTCCTGTACAATATCTTCCAGCTTGGACAAGGCTGTTTGTGTTTCTGATTTACAAATTGTGTTGTCACCTAACCAGGAAGGCTCAGGAGTCTCAGAAAGAGATGAAGCTGCTGCTAGACATGTACAAGTCTGCTCCGAAAGAGCAGAGAGACAAAGTGCAGCTCATGGCAGCTGAGAGAAAGTCCAAAGCAGAGGTCTGTGTACCTTTCATTTGTCTCTATCTTTTTTTTGTGGGGGACATCCATGCCTGCACAGCAGAAGTTAATTGAATGCCTTGAACTTGCAGGTAGAGGAGTTGAGGCAGCGGGTTCGGGAACTAGAGGAGAGAGAGAGGAAGGAGAGTAAAAAGCTGGCTGATGAAGATGCTCTGAGGAAGATTCGGGTGGCGGAGGAGACCATCGAACATCTGCAGAAAAAGCTTACTGCCACTAAACAAGTAAGTACGCTTGGCCTGGGCACAATCTGTTCACTGTTTTCTAACATTAAGAAGAAATCTTACATAGAATGAGGACTTTTTATAATTCAAAATGCTTAACAAGGTGACACCTGATTATTGGGTCACTTTAAACTACCCCCTGAAATTGTACAATTAAATTTTAGATTTGATTACCTTTCATTGCCCAATAATTTTTATTTCACAGTGCTACGCTGACAGGTATAATCATCATTACTCAATTGTAACCCTTCTCAAATAAACTCAGCAGAAACTCTTAAACCCAGATTTAAGTAATAAAAAATACTTAACTTATGCAAAGACTTGTGAGGCCCACGTACAGAATACAGACCGTGAGGGTTTTAGGGGTCAAAAAGTCTAATGAACCTTTAAATGCTCTGTGTGCAGGAGGAGGAAGCCCTGCTGAGTGAGATGGACGTGACAGGCCAGGCCTTTGAGGACATGCAGGAACAAAACAGCCGGCTAATGCAGCAGCTACGAGAGAAGGATGATGCAAATTTCAAATTGATGAGTGAGAGAATCAAATCCAACCAGATCTACAAGCTGCTGCGAGAGGAGAAAGAGGAACTGGCTGACCAAGTTCTCACCTTCAAAACCCAGGTATGTGAAGCACGTTGCTGCAGGCTGCTGAAGCCAGCTACTAGAAACCAAGCAGATTTTTTTAGTGACACTTAATAACATAAGCAGTATTCCTATAGTAGCACTGTAAAACAAACAGTAATATCATGCATGCTAATGTTTCCCTCTAAGGTTGATGCTCAACTGCTGGTAGTACAAAAACTGGAGGAGAAGGAGGGTATCCTACAGAGCTCACTGGCTGCTTTGGAGAAAGAATTAGCACTTCGCACACAAGCACTAGAACTCAACAAGCGCAAAGTAAGGAGAAGTTTACAGATGTATGATATAGGATGTCTTGTGTATATATATATATATATATATCTTAATTATTAGAACGTCCTGGTGCACAAAAGCTGGACAAATGTTTTGAGATTAACATTCTCCATTATCCTGGGCCCAGGCAGTAGAAGCAGCTCAGCTGGCTGAGGACCTCAAAGTGCAGTTTGATCACACCCAGGGCAAGCTCAAGGAGATCCAGACCTCAGTGCTGGAGAACCGTACAGCACGTGAGAGAGAAAGTGGGAATCTCAAACGTGCACAGGTACAGAGCATCAGAACATATATACACTAATTTACAAAGAAGCAAAATGTCAGATGGGCTCATTGGCTATATGCTGCTTGTCTTTTAGGAGGACTTGTCTAGGCTCCGCCGAAAACTGGAGAAGCAGAAGAAGGTGGAGGTTTATACAGATGCTGATGAGATCTTACAAGAGGAAATCAATCAGTATAAGGTAAAAGCTACACTGACACTTTGCTGAATTGTTTCCAAAATTAATGAGTGAATATTATGTAGTTCTTTTTTTTTTAATGTTTTTAATATAAAAAGTATTTTTTATTTAATATAATACTTTTGTTGTATTAAGAATGCACTCGCCCTATTCCTGACTGTGTTTTTGTTTTCAGGCTAAACTACGCTGCCCCTGTTGTAATACTCGGGATAAAGAGACTGTGCTTACCAAGTGTTTCCATGTCTTCTGCTACGAGTGCTTGAAGACCCGTTATGACACTCGCCAAAGGAAGTGTCCTAAGTGCAACGCTGCTTTTGGGGCCAATGATTTCCACCGCATCTACATCACTTAAGTTCAGGATGGACTGATTAGAATAAAGAATAAAGGAGGGAAAAAAAACATGGGACATAATGATGAAGTAGATTTAAGAGCAGAGAGTACACATTTTTGTGGTATTTTGTTTTGCTCAAAAGGCTACTTCCAGTATAGCTGTGACAAAAAGTTGGTGCTAGAGACCAAATGGACAGTGAGTTTGCAGATTGAAAGGATGACGTGAGTGACAATAGTGAAATCCAATAGCACATAAATAGTGCTTGTTTATAGCTGTGTTAAAACTTTTTGGTTGTTTTCACTTTGTTTTTTAGTCTTTTCAGTGTCCTGTAACTTAATAATGTGATTATTTTTGGCTTGTTTACTTGCTTTTTGAACATTAACATATCCTGGACCTTACTGAAAACAACACGGTCTCGTAAATAGAACTTCTGTTACCAGTTGCGTCTCCACACATAATGTATTGCAGACATTCTCACAAGCGAATAGAAAATGTGCATCTGCAGAACATACTTGTTTTGCTTGCGGCAATCATAAAGGCCTTTTCAAACATCTAGTGCAGTAACTCCATTCAGTAATAGTTTCCAGCTTCTGATGTAATGTGCTACTCTGTGGCTACCGGTGGAGCTCTTTAAAATGCATTACAAACATCCCAGACTGGAGAAGAGCATAAAGATGGTTGAAAAATCCGGAGTGGGCTCGTACTCCTGAGTCACCACGCCTGTTTCCAAAAACTAAATGTCATGGTCCATGATCGGCTCTTTCAGAAATAAAGACCGTTTTTGTCAGGTCTTGAGCTTCAGAATTTACATTTCAGCCAGCACTTCTGACTTAAATGTGTTCTTAGTTCATCGTGGGCTCTTCAACACCAGCTATGAAGTTACTGATCCTATCTTAAGGGGGGTGGAGAAGACGCACCATAGCTCATAGTATGAATTTGGAAACCACTCGTTTGAGCAATGAATCTTGTGAAGGCCAACATCTGAGGTGGAGTATCTTTCTGTCTGGTGAAGAGTTTTTAAGCAAGCATACAGATGCTCTCACACAGTTCTCAGAACAGCGGTAAATGAGGTGAGGATGGACCCCTGGGCCAATTTAAGCAGTGATCTAATCCGAGTTCTGCGTTTGGCCTGTATTGGGTCGTGAAAGCTGCAGAAACTGGAAATCGTAACTTCGGAGAGCCTTTAGCTCCCAACTAAGGAGTGGTGGGTTTGTGATTGGAAGCTGGAATTTGGTTTGCTTTTGCTCTTTATTAACATGGAAAAGGCAGGACTCCATGTCAGTCTGGTAAAGTGATTGCTTTTGCACCGTGGCAGACACAGATTTTGCCCGTGGGGTTTTTCATCAGAACAAACTCATGATGTCATTGCCATATGAGCAGCTCAGTGCACACTAATGTAAGCAGCTTTAAGTCTGCTGCCCTGGGCTGTTGGTTGGAATACACATGAAATGCATGAGTGCCCAATTGTTATCAGTTAACACACTCACTAAACTGCACTTCTGCTGATGATTCGCATGCAAATAAAGCCCCAGGGAACTGCAGAGCGTAGTAACAGGACAAAAACAAAAAGAGAGGGAGGTAAAGTCATGGGTAAAAAAGAAGAAAAAGCAAAGAAAACGGAGGGTTTGAACTTTTTTTTCTCGTTAAACGTGTTGTACGTGTTTGCTCATGCTGTTGCCGCGCCACCCGTGTTAACACACACACACCCACCCTCTCTCCTCTCTGGCTGCACTGTTTGCGCTCTTGGACTCGGTTCAGGGAATGACGTCGCTGGGTGTGGTGACTTTCATGAGCTTCACGAGCCCAGTTTTCTCAACATCGTTGTGTAGGGGACTGTGGTTTTTCAGGCCTCTTCGACAGAACCCAAAAACTTCTTTAGTAGATAACACAGACCTGCAGTTTCGATTCTTTCGCAGTAAAGTCACTACTCTTAAGTGTCACTTCTTCATTAAGAGGCTCGTAAAACCGGATAGGGCTTCTTCACTCCCACGGTGTGAAATCAGGGCGCGCGTGTCTGGGAGGCCGTGTGAGCGTGTGTGTGAGTGAGCGTGTGTCTTTGTAAATGTGTGTGTGAGTGAGATTACATGTGTGTAAGTACATGTGTGTGTGCTCAGATCTTCAGGGATGCCCTTCCTCTCCACTGTTGGTTCTCATTAAGACCGAGTACAGTGTATAGGAAGTGAGTCAGAGGAGCTGCGTGGGTGTGGGCTGTATTAAAACAAGGCCGAGACTCTCGGTGACTCATTCACATGCTCGGCTCGGCACGGTTTCCAGACCCATCCGGGCTTCTTCACCTCCTCCAAATTTTTCTTTCTCCTGTTTTATCCCTGGAACTGTAGCTCGACACCATGGATGTCTGTGTCCGTGCCGCGTGTCGTGTTTTATTCCTGCTCCTCGTGGCCGGGACTCATTTAAGCGGAGGAATAAACGCGGAGAAAAGTAAGAGTGGTCTTTTGGGGTGGTGGGGGTCTCGGGCAACTTTCTCTTTTTTCTTTCCCCTTCTCCTTTTCTTTCAGGGCGTGCTGTTTTATCTCGGGTTGTTTTAGTGGTTGTGTCCTGAGTGTGTTGGGGAGGCTGGTTCTCCTGTAAGAGGGATGAACATGGCGTGATTAACAAGAGCGGAGTTTCACTAAACACTCGCTTCCTCAGCCCCACTTCCCACCGGTTCCGCATTCCGATGTCCTTATTTCACTCCTCTCTCTCCGCGGGAGCTGGAGTTCAGCAGCCCCCTGAGTCCCAGATCTTCAGTCAGTCTGTCCGTGTAGACTGTGTGTGTGTGTGTGTGTGTGTGTGTGAGTGTGTGTGAGATTTGTTTCGGGTGGAGTAACGGGAAAGTGTCTTTAGGGTGAATTGTATCTGATTTTTTTTGACACCAACGCTCTTCTGAGTTTGTTCAATTTAAGAGCTCTGTTTGAATGAATATAATAAATGTATGTGTATATATAAATCTCTCTCTATAAAAATATGTCTATATATATATATAAATTAGTGCTGGGCCGTTAACGACGCGAGATTCTTATCGCACGACAGAGTGAGCTGTGTCTATACTATGCAAGCTATGATGAATTTCACCTTGATATTTCAGTGGCTTGTCCGGCTCGCGCACGTTTTAAACTTGTCTCGGTCACTCTGTCGGGGGGTGGGGCGGGGTGGGGGGGTTAATATATATTATAATATAATATATATATTAGGGATGCACGCAAATTATTTTTTTGGGCCGAAACAGAAAAGGAGCAAACACCGAAAGAAATTATTATACCAGTTTTTTGTAATATTGCCCTTAAGGCTCGGACTTTGTACTTTTAATAGTACATTTTATTTATATTATTTATTATTATTTATTATTATTTATATTAATAGTACATTTTATTTATAGGAGCTTTAACTTCTCACTAAAGTCAAATATTCTTGGTTCAAAGAATACAGTAACCCCTTACTAT
>JBBPDB010000108.1:31035971-31054146 GCA_037974465.1 Brachypetersius altus
TGAATGGGTTAAATGCAGAGGAAGAATTTCGTGCTGTTCACACTGTGTGCTGTGGTGTGTTCACATATGACCAGATTTTTACTTTTACTTAAGTTCTTTTAGAGTGTTAACATTTACATTTACAATATTTGGCAGACGCTCTTATCCAGAATGACTTATCAGGGACGTGTTCACAGGCAAGCGTTTTACCCATTAGGCTCCTACAACCAGTAGGTCATGCTGGTTATGCTGATAGTCAAGGGATCATGCTGGTTATGCTGGTCTGTCACTGGTCAGACAGAAAAGCTGTTCTTGCACCTTGATGAAACTTGATTTCTGATGTTTGATAAAGTGGTATTGAACCTATTAAACATTTAATGTCTCTAAAAATAACTGACATCATCTTTGCTTCATATTAAATAATTTATATTTATATTCTAATTTAATCGTAACAACTGGATAAACACAACATTTATATGATTATACGTTTCCGATTTCATGTACATCTTTTGTATGCATCAGTGTTCTTTGAGCTCAGGCTGTTTTAGCAGTACAAGACATAGAAGGTATTTATTTTGGATGATTTAGAACAGTGGTCCCCAACCTTTATTTTGTCACGGACCGGTTTAATATCAGAAACTATTTTCACGGCCCGGCCTTTAAATGATACGCATAAAAATGGGGATATTTAAAAAATATAATAATAAACGTAAATCCAGTGTGTACTCGCAGCTTTATTAACAACATTTTTAGCAAGTTTTTTCTCTGTGCAGCCCGCGGACCGGTACCACATGACTCACAGCCCGGTACCGGTCCACGGCCCGGGGGTTGGGGCCACTGCATTAGAGGATGTGATTGGACATCCCTTCAATAAGCCAAACACTGCACCCTACTCGTGTCTTCAATGTGGTTTTTAGTCTTGATATATGCATAGACCTTTATGATGAAAGCGTTCTAAAATCGTTTTGCATTTTCTTTCTTTTTCTAGCAGAATCTGATGGAACAGAAGAAGACGAGACAACTAAGTGAGCTGTTAAGTCGGTCATTGAACAACTGGCCGATGCGTTCAGTGTTCTTTGAGTGGCATGTAACTCTTCTAATTTATTAAGTCTGGTCAAGCATAGAGGTGTTTAATGCACTCCAGAATAAGCAGACGTTGGACTGTCACCATGATCTCCAAAGCCGCACTGAGACTTTGTCATTCACTGAGCAGAAGGTGTGCGCAAACTCGAGGGAAATCTCCTCTACATGACAACCATTGGACGCCTTAAAACGGATCCATGTATTACTTCTAACCTCTGTGTAGATTTTCTATGGTCACTTTTCCGACAGGCATTATATTTTTAAATGTTCCAGCAAGGGCCCTAGCTTTCATATATCCCCTTTCAAATATTTGTCATCCCCACTACGTATGTCTCTACATGTTCATTTTTTTCTAACTTTTTTTTTTCCATTTTATTTATGGGGATATTCCGTGAAAACTGCCTTAATGTGCCAGGAGAGAGGTGCAAATGAATAAGGGCTGTGCATCATACAGCAATACTTTTTTGTACAAAACCTCCACATTAGATTTATTCTGGCATATTGAATGTATTGTGTAACCGTTGTTTTTATAGATCCGTGATCTGTTTTATATTTGAGTAATATGCACTGTTAAGATGTAGCCATTGTAGTATCAAGAATGCTCTGAGACTGACCGGTTAAAAAGCGTGTCCATGGTGTTATTATAGGACAGTTTGCACCTATGGAGATGCCATAAAATGTGGAGAAAAAAATGCATCCCTGAAGGAATGCTATAGGTGCTAGCAGCCTGCACTAGGGTGGCATCTTAAATCCAATTCCTGCCCGTTGTATTTAAGATGCTCTGCATTTCCAGATAGTTTCCAGTTAATGGGCATGAACTCCAGTCTAGTAAAAACTAGCCAGCAATGAGTTCACCATGTGAAAAAGGTGTAGAAAGTATATTTAGTGGACCATAACTGTTTGACCTAATTTGTCTTGAGCAGTATTTTCCCAAATTACAGAGACCTCACAAACCTTCGTAACTAACATTCATACTTAATGTAACCTAGAGATCACCAGCATTTCTGACATATTTAGCTAAGGTTTAGTGACAGGCTAAGACTCAAAAGGTCAACATTATTTAAGACCATATTTTTGTCCCTTTGCAAATGTCGATGTTGAACAGTCGAAGGATTTGTAAGCAATAAATCAAAACAACTCTTGCATATTCAGTGAATGTGTGAACGTTGTAAAAGCATGTAGGCCGCATTGCATGCTTTAAGTTCTCATGTGAAGTAAATAAAGCATCTATAGAGTACACCCTTGTTATATAATTTTATCAAGAGAGGGGAAAAAGGCAGTTCATTTATTCATTTGCATATGCTAAACTGGTCCACCGCTGCCTCCTCAGTGATAAGCAAGCAAATCTTCACCGCTGCTCGTTCAGATGGAGACGAGAAAAACACGCGGAAATCAAGAACATTTACACTGTGTTTATTCAGTTCCAGGAAGTGAGGGCATGAACATCTACAAATAAACAGTATCTGCTTAGTCCCCTACTCGAGAAAGAGAAACATCGATTATAAGAACAAAAATAAATATTCTGTATTTAAGATATATGCAACTGATTACAGAGAATCTTAAAGATTCAGAAGTCGGTGGAGTTTCATGTCAAATGCACTTAAGCAATGAAGATCTGCAACTCCTATTCTTAACAATCAGTAAGCACTGAAATATAGGCATAAATGGAAACTACTATTAAGTTTATTCTAAGTAGGGCAATGATATGAAATGGCACCTAAAACCATCATGGCCTTAACAAACACAGATGCCTTTCCATGATGCTTCGTGCACCAGACAAAAACATGGTGTAATTATTTATATTATTTCTACTGATTGAGGTGTGAAACCTGAGCAATTTCAAAACAACTGAAAAGCATCCCCACCAGGGTGTTCCTGCCTGCCGTAGAGCCCGACCGACTGTAGCTTTTTGGGTTCATTACCAACATGATCTGCAAGGTTACACCATCTCGCCACTCGGCTAACCGTTGTCTTTTACTCAGCAGTCATTATGAGAACATACAGAGACTAGGTTAAATAAAAGTAAGACACAAGAGAACACATTAAATTACATTGAGAAATGAACAGTAAATAACCTGATCGCTTGGTTATTTCAAATACATCATCTTGAAATGCTTTTGGAGGAGGCATCTTTAAACGTGTTAGAACCATTATCTACAATACCTAGGTAATTACCGTTGACGCACATCTAATACCATGCATAAAACGTCACCACGTTAAATGGTGTTAATGTTTTTACTTTCAATTATTAACATAGGGTATAAATACATCTTTAAATAAATAAATAAATATCTTTCATAGGTCTCAGGAAACCGCTACTAATTCTATTGTTGCTGTTTAACAGCATTAACAGTGTCATCTATTATTGAAGTGAAGGACATTTACAATGTTTAAGTTGTATTTAATGAGCCATTGATGAGGTGATCGAGCTAATTTTCTATAATGACGAGCACAATGACCTGAAAACATGAAAGCACATTGAAAGATATGGATATACGTCTCTTGCGCTGAAACATCCAAGTCACTAAGTCGCCAGGCCAGATGCATCCAGTTGCTCTTATGACGATGCTCTTTCTTTTGGCATCAACCAAATAATCGGTCGGACTCTAGGCAGCGCTGGGGTAAAGTCAGGGTGAATATACTACCACCCTGGTCTTCAGTTGGAGACCTATCATAGTACCATACAATTGTTTCATTTTTGTGCACTCTGTGAGAAGACAAAAAATGTAAAAAATGAAACATTCAAATCTAAAACGGTTTTCTGACAGGCACCATCACTTATTCTAAAGTTTCTACAGTATCACTGTCCCTACCAGAGGTAGTATCGCATCAATGCCAGTCTTAAGTGTCCTCTAAAGAAATATATTTAAAAATACAACAGTACAGGAGGCAACTCTTGCCAAGATCAGCATCTGGATTGGACGCCATCTTGACAAATACAGCAGAAAAACCTGATGTTTTACGATTATTGGCATTGGGCCTTGGGTGGGGGATGAGTTTCATAAGAGAAGTGTTATTCTGATATCTTCCCTTGGAACACGGAGATCATAGTGTGGGTCCTGCAAATCCTGCCTCAGAGGAAAGGGTCCACACCCAGTTCCATGAAGGCATTTGGGTCCATATTGAACGAGGACTCAAAGGACTGCTGAGCATTCTGATGCATCTTCTGGTGATGCCGCAGGTTTGACTTGCTAGAGAAACGCTTCTCACAGAGTAGGCAGGAGAAGGGCTTCTCTTTGGTGTGTATGCGTCTGTGGCAGATGAGCTGGGTGGACACCCGGAAGGCTTTGCCACATTCCAGACACTGGTAGCGCTTAGGCTCTGTGTGAATACGCCGGTGGTTCTTCAGCGCCATCAGGTTGTTGAACTTCTTCTGGCACACAGAGCAGACAAAGGAGCCCATTTTATGGCTGTTCTTGTGATTGAGCAGGGATCCAGCGTGTCGGTAAGTACGTCCACAATGCTCACACACGTGGCTCTTCTCTTCTCTTGAGAACTCCTCATTGCTCTCATGTGGATCTTGCTGTTCAGAGAACTCTTCTTGCATTTGGCTGAAACCTGGATCCATCTTGGGGAGATCTTGGAGCCCCATCTGCTGGTCTAGTCCAGACTCCCAATCCAAATCCTGTGGCATCTGCATGCCCTGCTGATGACGTGACTGCCCCTGTATGTTATGGTGCCCCTCTTGGTGCTGCTGGAAGCTGGCCATATTGGGGAAATTCTGCTGACACAGACTGCAGTAGTAAGGGAGTCCCTTGCTGTGACCCTCCATGTGGCTCTGCAAGTGTGAAAATTCACAAAAGGTCTTCCCACAATCTGGGCAGCAGTGGCGAGCCATCTGGGAGTGGCTCTGTAGTTCTAGAGGGTCAGTGAAAGTTTTGAGGCAGAGAGTACAATGAAGGAGGTCAGCAGAATGAGTCTTCTTATGATTAAGAAGAGAGCCAGCGTGTCTGTAGGAGCGCCCGCACTGATCGCACCTGCAATTGGGAAGAAATTGAGAACTCTTTACAAAGCAGTCAAATGAAATATATTACCTGCCTAATTTTAATGGTATCTAATTAAACCATATAGCATATGTGCTTCAATTTAGCATTATCCCTCATCTTTGGAAACAGTTTAGGTTTGTTTTTAAGGCAACAGGCCTCACACATTTGCAAAACTGCATGACAAAACTCAGAAGTGCTGGTTAAAATACAAAACCCTCACAAATCCACCAAAAGATACCTTTTAAAACCAACAATCAAAGATTTACTTACGTGTAACACTTGTCTCCACCATCCTGATTCTGAGCAGAAGTTGATCTGCCACTTCGATAACAGCGATGTCTCTTGAGTCCAGATTTTCCCTGGAAGCTCTTACCACATGTCTGGCAGCTATAGTGGGCGACTCCCCTGGCATGTATCTTCTGGTGGTTGTAGAGGATGCTAGAGAGACGGAACGCTTTTCCACAGGTTGGGCAGACATACTTTTTCTTCTGTGTGTGGATGCGAGTATGATTACGTAGTGCCATGGGATTGGAAAAAGGCTTGGCACAGTAAGAACAGGTAAAATGACCAGTTTTGTGTGTGTTCTTATGGTTCAACAGACTGCCCGCATGCCGATAGCTTCGTCCACAAATGTTGCATTTGAATGGCCGTTCTTCTTTTACAGGTGCAATGTCACTTTTAATTTGTTGAGGTGCAGAACGAGGGCCAGGCTCTTTGCTACAGATGTGGCTTGTAAGTTGGTCAGCAGTGGGAAATACCAAGCTGCAATCCTTGCATGTTAAAGCCTTTGCTCGTCTGCGACCCCTACCCTTTCCTCTCGCCGCTGCAGCTGCATTTTTGCGGTTGCGCGAACAAGTGTGGTTCAATAGCTGTTTCTTTCCACGGAATGCCTTCCCACAATCCTGGCAACAGTGCTTTTTGACTGAGAAGTGAATACGTAAATGATTCTTCATTGCCAACTGATTGGAGTAGGTATTGTTGCACACAGCACAGTAATATTCTCCCGTCTTGTGAGAGTTTTTGTGGTTGACCAGACTTCCAGCATGCCGATAGCTCCGCCCACACTGGTCACAGACAAAAGGCCGCGGGTCATTAGGATCTCCTGGCTGCCCATCCTTTTCTGGGCTGGAATGGTCACTAGCAGGAGTGTCTTTTTGCTTGCGGCGACGACTGCTCCTTTTTCTGTTGGTACTGAGAGGCTGCATTCCACTCAAAGACACATTCCCACTCATCTGCATGAGTGTCTGGATCTGCTTGTTGAGTTCCTCAATCTTGGCCTTGTTTTCCTGATGAACTCTCTGGTGGTTCAACAGTTGTTTGTGGATTTTGAAAGCTTTCCCACATTCGGTGCAACTGTGCCTGGTGGTGAAGAAAAGAAAAAGATGTAAAGTACATCAAAAATACTGTTGACAAATTAAAGTTACGCAACTACACACACTGCAACTGCAATAACATCTGAAAACAATATACATATAAAATTTTCACTTACTTTTTAATATCAAAGTGTGTTCTCTGGTGGTTCTTCAGAGCCAGCAAATTGTAAAAGCGCTTCTGGCAAACAAAGCAGCGGAACACGCCTGTTTTGTGCGACTTCTTGTGATTCAGGAGCGAGCCAGCATGTCTGTACGAACGTCCACACTGCTCGCACTTGTATAGCCTATCTCCACTGTCTGGACTCTCCTTGAAACGCCCAGTTTCTTGTCCAAGACCACTGCCAAGATCTGGTTTTTCATCACACTGTTCAGGTTCTTCAGTTCTTTGACCAGTGCAGTTGTGAGTTTCAAGTTGATCTACACTGGTAAAGACTACGCCACACTTCCCACATATGATGCTCTCAGTTTCTTCTTTTGGTTTGAATCGATTCTGGTTCTCGGTCACATAATTCTCTGGTTGTCCAACTGCTGTACTGCTATGCAATAGCTGGTGGGCTAGTAGGTCCTGTTTTTTCAAGAAACTTTCGCCACAAGTGCTACAAATAATCAAACTACAATCACCCTGCTGAATCTCACTTGGTTCATCATCTTTCTCTGTTTCGAGGGAGGACATTGAAGAGGGGCCAGATGTTGAAGGAGTACCATGGGCTTGAGTGTGACCACGAAGATGGGTCCTCAATGCCCTCATGCTAGTGTAGTGATTTCCACAAACAGAACACTGATACATTTCTTCATCGTCTTCCTCTTCATCACCATCATCATCTTCACAATGTCCCTTATCATCATGATCACTCATCATCTGGCCATGCATAGTGTCATGAAAGTTCTGCTCTGCAAAGTAAGTCCCAGCTGTGCTGCCATTCTGTCCCTCAAAATCAATACACTCCCCTGGATCTCCCAATGACTGTTGCTGAGTTTCAGTCTTATAGTCTATGGGACTATCTAAGCCATTTGACACAGACTGATACTGCTGGTTTAGGAGGGGGCACATGTGTGACTTGATCCCTGCAATATCCGAAAATGTCTTTCCACAGTCTGCACACATGTGTCTCTCCATGAGGGCTTCATCCTGAGGTAGGTGCATTTGTCTGTCCTCAGAGAAAGAACTGTGAAATTGGTCTTGGAATTCTGTGCTATCCAGCTCCTCCTCAGAATCCATGCCAACCGAATCTCCCAGATCCTGAGGGAGGCCTAAAATATCACTTACATCATCTTCGTGAGAAGGAAAGCCACCATGCTGATTTTCATGTGTAAGTGGTTCTGAGGAAAGCCAGTCCCCTTCGGCAGTGGCAGTAACAGAGGAAGGCCTGCCTTTATGGATGCGAAGGTGGCTGCGCAGGGCGGCAAGATGTGGATAGTTCTTGCGGCAAATGGAACACTGAAAAATACCTGTCTGATGGGACCGTTTGTGGTTAATGAGACTGCCTGCATGTCTGTAGCTCTTGCCACAGATCTGGCATTTGAAACGGCGATCTGAGCTTACAGAGTCATCTAGTTTATCATCATCAGTAGTTTGCTCTGATAGTTCAGGGTTGAGGTTATCTAATGGTAGGGCCAGAGGCTCTCCCTGAGTGTCTAAAACAGATGAGTCATCACCTATGGGGTGAGGTACGTATATATGACCGTTTTCCATAGGCTCTGAGGTTTGGTCATAATCAACAGCTTTATCGAGTAACGGGGGCAATGGTGGAGTGTCACTGGGGGATGCATACGGGTTAGGTTCAGGAGACTGAGTAATACTGTGATCATATGAAAAACTGTGGTCCTCTGGTATGCTGGTAGGAAGCTCAAAGGACACTGAAGAAGAGTTATGTAACATAACATGATTTTGAAACTCGTCATCAGTAGCAAACGCTACCTGACATAAATGACAAAAAGGGACACTTGTGGCCCCATTCTGCTGCTCATTAGACTCTGGCTCTGACTTAGAGTTTTGGTAGGGAGCCTCAGGGGTCACAGGGTTTCCTGTGCTGGGTCGACCTCTGATTTTATAGTGGATTCGTTGGTGACTGTTGAGGGCAGCAAGATTGTTAAACTGTTTGAAACAGATGGTACACTCAAATATTCCCATCTGATGAGTTTTCTTGTGATTAATCAAACTTCCATGATGTCTATACGTCTTATCACACATATCACATTTAAATGGCCGGTCCCCATCACTGCCATTTGCAAAGGTGTCACCTTCAGGGGCAGAGCTTGGAATGAGCTCTGACATCATTCCATTGCTAAAACTATTTTCTGGGGCAACATCTAACCCTATGTCTGGTGACAAATCTGATATCATACTAAAATCCTGCAGTTGGTCATCTTCACAAATACTTTCAGTCTGATTTTCTGTCAAGTCATTTCTTTTGGTCCTTCCCCTCAACTCTCTATTGCGATGGACCTTTTGATGAGTAGCCAGCTGAGTTGACAAGCGAAAGGCCTTTCCACACTCCATGCAAGAATATTTCTTTCGTGACGTGTGAATACGTAAGTGACTTTTTAAAGCTAATGCATTAGAGAGCTTCCTGGCACATATGTGACACTGGAAGGTTCCAACCTCATGTGTTTTCTTGTGGTTCGCCAAGCTGCCAGCATGCCTGTATCCACGTCCACATTCGTCACATTTAAATTTCAGATCGCTTTCCGACTGTTGACAAATTTCTGAATGTTCCAAAAGAGTGGACACGTCTGGACATGCAACACCACAATTCCTGCATAAAAAGCCGTTGGTCCCGTCTGGCTCTTGGATATCCATGATGGTACAAGAGAATGATACAAACTATTATTAACAGCCAGTTTGAGAATGGTAAAGGGAGACACCCTTTTGCAAAGCGCTGTTGTAAGCAAAGTCCATATGCAACAGCAAAATTCACAAAAGAAGTGAATACATTCTTTTCCATGCCATTGAGAATCAGATAAGTGGGCTCACGTTCGTGAAACCACTGGACAGATGCTGTGGAGAGAGAAAAATAAGGGAGGGGGAAACATTAAAGTTTGTACAGTGACACTGTATGCAAATAGTGTTTTAAAACGAATCGATTTACGCTAATTGCGCTTAACAAGAAGTTCAACCCATTTATACTTTCGGAGTGTTTTCTACATTAGACATTAAATTACTCAAAATAGTTTTCAAATGACAACTAAATAGGTGACTAAAATGCTAGAAAACTTAAGTACTGCAGGCAAAGAAAAACTTCAGAGGAAATAAATGAGCCTGTAGCATGTAACAGCCCTAGCTCTTAACCAAATAAAGACTCTTAGGATTATTTCAGCCGTCGTAATTGAAGACGTATATAAAATTATTTATTTCTACCAAAACAAACCTCGGTTATCTGCTTTGTTCCATATTTAACTGCATATTAAGAAAAAAAGAGACGAGAAGTTGGAGTAAGCTGCCTAGTTAGCCAGCAGGCTAACACAATGGACGTCTGTTTACACAGTAAACAATTCCCTTGCATGCTAACTCGGCTAGCTCGACAAACATCACATTGTCAGCGGGCTATTTCGCATTATAAAGTCAAATAAGCAGTCGGTTGAGACATACTGTGGTTGACTACAAGGCGAGGGCGGTTGGCGTGAGCTTTATTTGACGGAATCTCGACTAAAAAGCACAGAGAGATGAAGTTTTAAGCTTCCACACGCGTTCGCGTTCCGAAGTTAGCCTGTTAGCTTATTAGCCGGCTGGGATTCCGAGCCCGAATAGAGGCAAAACTCCCCATAACAGCAAAAAACAGTGTCTAGTCGTTGGCTAAAACGATACTAAAAAGATCATACTTGTTAGGTTGCAGACTCGTTGGGATTATAGCGGTATATTCACCTGATTTTGCACGGAGGGCGTTCTCTTCTCGCCAATTGTCTTTTTTCCATTCTCCCCCTCCGACTTCCTGCTGCCGTTGCTTGGAAACAGGAAATGTGCACCGACAAGAACGATCCGACGAGGAGTTGTTGTTGTTTATTTGTTTTTCTTGTGGTGTTTACAGAAATTTACTTAAGTGTGCAAATCACTGAAAAATCGACGGCTGCTTTGGTGTTAAGTCCCAGGCACGGACAGGCGACCGGCTGTGCAACAAATAACACTGATTTTATCCCACAGAAGCAGAAGCAGGGCTGAGCACTCAGCTAGCCTCGTCTCTCTCCTCCCACACCACAATCTCCACTTGTGCTGGGAACCTACTATGAAGCCGAGCTGCATTCCGACCTTTTTTCTCCACCATAATGTCTCACGAATCCTAACCGAGGCGTCCGAAGTGTTGTAGGCGGCTTCATGGCCACTCGGGCTGGATCAGATGCTCTCGTCGTGGTCCTAAAGCCTTCCTTGTATTAAAGCGCCACTTTCAGCCTCCCCCCGAACCTACAGACCTGAAACTCACTCCACAGCCACGACCACAACTCTGCAGTCACGGGTAAGGACTCATTAATCTGTTCTCACAAAACCTCGCAGCAACTTTCACCGTCCAGAGACAGATCTTCAACCATGCAGCCTCTCTCGCTCCTTCAGAGGTCCTAAAGCCAGCCATTTTGTGTCCTGTTAGCTGCATAATGTAACATTACTTGAATGTTTCTTTTACGTACCACAATTCGTTAATGAACTCCCTGGTTAAAACTGATTTACCCGTTCTTTCTAAAGAGGGTGCAGCTCAACAAGGTGAAGAGTTTCAGCCTGGACGCTTTCTAACTTCCTTTCGTTTTGCCTAATTGTCCCTGAGGTCCTAATGCCGGCCATTTTGTGTTGTATTGTAGTCATTATTCATTTTCTCTCCACTTTACTCACTTGTTTTTTTCACAATAATTGCATTCACAATAATGTCTTCTGCTAATACAGGTGTATTGACCTACAGCTGAAGGATGGCCTCCCCTCAGCCAGGCAGCCCACCTCCAGTAGAGCAGGACACCCCTCCAATTCCTGAGACCAGTGAAGAGAAAGAGGACCTGACACCAAAAAGAAGAGGCAAAGGTAGACCAGGAAAGTCCCAGCACACCTTCAAATGCTCAGCTTGTCAGGAGGCTTTCCTGAGCCCATCCACTCTGCGCAGCCATAAGCTCTTGGCTCACAGTAAAGAGAAGCAGCAGCCGTACACCTGTGGGCAGTGCAGCAAGACTTTCTCCAATCGAGCCCAGCTTTCAAAGCATCAGCGCTCTCATTCTGCTCAGCGTCCGTTTCAGTGCTCGCAATGTCATAAAGCGTACAAGACTCCAACAGAGCTGCGCAACCACAGCCGCTCCCACACTGGAGAGAAACCCTTTGTCTGTACTGAGTGTGGCAAAGCTTTCATGCAGGCCATATGTCTACGTATTCATATGACACAACACAGTGGTGAGCGGCCTCACTCATGCCCACACTGTGCAAAGAGCTACCCTACACTGTCCAAACTGAAGGTTCATCAGCGGTCACACACAGGAGAGAAGCCTTACTTCTGCGCCGAGTGCGGGAAGAGTTTTGCCGACCCCTCTGTCTACCGCAAGCATCGCCGTAACCACCAAGGCCATCGCCCTTATTCCTGCGACCAGTGTGGGAAGACATATACAGAGCTCAAGGATCTCAAGAACCACGAGCGTTCCCATACTGGAGAGAAGCCGTACCTGTGCTCAGACTGTGGCAAGGCCTTCTCCCGTTCGTCCTCTCTGGCGTGCCACTTGCGGATTCACTCTCAGAGCAAGCCCTACCAGTGTCAGCAGTGTGGCAAAGGCTTCACTCAGCTCTCCTCTTACCAGTCTCACCAGCGGACACACTCAGGGGAGAAGCCCTTTCTCTGTCCCCAGTGCGGCAAGATGTTTTCTGACCCCTCCAGTTTCCGCCGGCATCAGAGGGCACATCAGGGGTTCAAGCCTTACCCTTGTGACAAGTGCAGCAAGAGGTTTCGGCAGCCAGCTGACCTGGCCGTGCATCAGCGCGTGCATTCGGGTCAGAGGCCATACAAGTGCCAGAACTGTGATAAGGCCTTCGTTGCGTCCTGGGACCTGCGCCGGCACATGTTGGTGCACACCGGACTGCGGCCTTTCTCCTGCACAGAATGTGGCAAATCGTTCGCTGAGCGCTCAAGCCTCAACAAGCACCGGAGGGTGCATTCCGGAGAGCGGCCTTTTAAGTGTCCGATGTGCTTCAAGTCGTTTGTCGTGTCTTCCAGCCTGCGCAAGCACGAGAGGACGCATTTAACAGAGAGACCACTGCTGCAACAGGAGCCACTGTCCGAATCTGTGCAAGACTTTCCTCAAAGCACCAGCCCACAGTATTCCTGCGGTCACTGCAGTGTGGTGTTTGGGACGTGGGAGGAGGTGCACGCTCACACCAGCCTTCATTCAGTTTCTCCACCATCCAATTCCACTGCCACACCGGTCAACATGGGCCCATACATTTGTGTGACCTGTCAAATAGAGTTCACTCAGCTGTCCGCTTTACAGGCACATGAAAAGATGCACCCTAAGCCACGACCCCATGTCTGCGATGACTGCGGCAAAGGTTTCCTGAACAAAGCCGGGTTACGGAAACATCAGCGCATTCATTCCACCAGTCGCCCGCACTGCTGCGCGGTGTGCGGAAAGGCTTTCCTTTTCGCCGCTTACCTCCGCAAACACTTACGCACCCACCGCGACATTGAGTCATCAGCCCTGGCACAGGCCGACATAGCACACACCCAGCCGCTTCCCTCCCCACTTCCAGCCTCCCAGACAGACTGCGAGCCCACCTCCATTTCTCTGACTGTACCTGATACTGTACCGGTGTCTGACTTCCAGACAATGTCTCCCCCCCGTGTGTATATAGATAAAGCAGAGGACCTTTAAATTGTTGATAGTATGGTGGCCTTGATCATTTCAGCCATGGCTATTTAGAAGATCTTGTGATAAAGATGCAGTTCTGCCAAAAAAGGCAGTACACACACACACACACACACACACACATTTGTTTGGAATCAAAGAGTGTCTTTATGGAAATCAACCAATTTTTGTCTCATAGCTTTAACCTAACCATGTTTATACACTGACAAACACTGTAAAAGTAGCGTAGTGATTCAAACTTAGTCAAAATTATTCATTATTTATATTAATTAAGCTGAGTACAAGGAATGTATGTAGTTTGTGCATTTTTGCTTCTCTTTTTACCCACCAGTATTACAACTGGCATAACGGAGAAAGAAAAGCTGTTTTTTTTAATGAAAATCATAATTGATATTGTTTTTAATCTAAAGTTTCTTACTGTTTTAGCTTATCACAAAAGTCTTTGTTGGCCTGTGTGCCCATTCCGCCTCACAGGTCAGTTTTATATATATATATATATATATAAAGATCTGTGGTGTCATTTTCCTTCCTTCAGCTTGTATCCACTATTACACCTGCAAATGGCAGTTCATCATGACAGCTCATTCATGTACAATTACAGGTCTATAATCAATAAATGTACACGTTGAATGAGGCAATTTTGGATTCATTTTCATTGTTTTTTTCTGAGTTATTATTTATTATGATGTTTCTTAGAGTACACCATTGCAAAATATAGAAAAGCAACTGTACTATTTCTTGCAGGAACCAATCCAAAAAAAGTGTGACCTACAACGAGTGCAGTAAACAGTGAGAGTTCAACACATTTTGATGACGCTGGCAGTTTAGAACCTTATATACCAAGTGTCTGAAAATAACCAGATCTTTGCTGGAAGACGAGAAGACTGTGAACTTGTTCTCGCCACACATTTATCCATAGGTATGTTTTATGATGATTCAGTTCAAGCGTATTTGTGTTTAGAGTAAGAAATATTGTCCCATGTGCAAGTACAAGAATGTTCTAGGATAAATAATATAGACAGGCTATACTTCTTAGTATAAGGCCTAAATATAAGGCTGTAGTTGATCGTCACAAAAGAATGAGTATTAATGGCATCCAGTATTTTATTTATAATGATTTTTTGCTTCACAAACAGTGCCATGTTTGTGAAACTACTAACAATGACCAGTCCGCGTTTGTGACCATACAAATCTTGGTTTGCAGTCTGAGAAGAGAGAACTTCATTGAAAGAGCAATGGCAGCTATTGTTACTGGGCTCATCCCGATCCTGCGCACCGCTGTGGACTCCACCACCACCTATAAAGGGCGGACACTGTGGTTCGGCTTCCTCTGCATTCGCCTCGTGACCCTTTTCGTGGCTGAAATGCCCTGGTTCAAGCTGGACTCCGATTTCAGCTGCAACAGCACCGCAGATTGGTGCACCAGAGCCTGCTTTAACCAACACTTCGACACACCTGTGATAACGGCCTGGAACTTTCTCTTCGTCCTCCTGGTCCTCTCGGTCATCCTCATGGAGCTCTTCACTGCCCACGTGCGCACTGTTCTCCAGAAGAAGGTTCTGAGCGAGAGGAGTGGGGTAGCGGTGGAGTCCCTCGGAGAGCTGAAGAGCGCAAGCAGTCCTGCCAATAACCCAACAGGGACCATGATGCTGGACATGCATGGAAGCAAAAAAGCTGTACTTTGTTACCTGTTCAGCATGATGCTGCGCATCGTGGTGGAAGTTTGGTTCGTGTATGTTTTGCTCTACTGGAATCTGCCCAAACTGAACCGAACGTCCTTCCTATGTGATGTTAAAAACGACGGATGTCCAGTGCAGCAGTGTGTCGTGAGGGCCACAGCAGAGAAGTGCATGTCCATCTATGCTCTGTTGTCCATTTCGATGTTGGTCATCTGTACCAGCTGTCTGTTTTGTCTCTACTTCATTGGCCACTACTTTTGTAACTTCTGCACCCGAAGGGTCGAGGTTTAACTCAGCTAAGCTTGTGTGAATCTGTAACAAAATATGGGCTCTTTTTTGTTGCTAGAATTAAGTTTTGTTAAGTATCAATGCAGTATTTAGTCCCCACCCCCAAATATTTTATATATTACATAATAATGGGGAAAATAATAGAAGTGTTTTTACTGTATGACGTTTTGAACATGTGTGCCTTAAAGTCAGTTTATCAGTCTGATCTTTTTTTCCTCTCTCCACAGCATGGTGTTTCTGAGTCAAGCATTTAAGTGTTTTATGGTGAAGGTGTAAAGGCGTGTGTGTGTGTGTGTGTTTGAGTGTGTGCGCATGTGCTGATGAGTAAGTCGTGGTTTATTGAAAGTAATTCTTTAAATTAGAGCTGCACAATATGTACAGAATATTGCTATTTTACTGCTTATTACGATTTTTTGCTGCATTTTGCGATTGCTGTGCCTTTCTATTTATTAAAGGGCCCATGTCTTCACTTTTCCGTAATTAAAACATGCTTCAAGTGTGTACATACGGTCAGTGTTTCAGTCCACACAATTCATATTTGGAACGTAAGCTGCTATAGAGCTTGTTTTCAAAGAATGTTTTTGTGATGTCAAAATCAGCACATTACATATATGTCAACAGTAATTAAACTCTGTACTAAGGAGTAGTTTAGCCCTGTGCTGCCTTTGGAATGAGCTCCAATACATGGACACACCTTCTCATTCAATGTTTTTTTTTTCGTTTTTATTATTTTCTACATTCTACATTGTAGAATAATATTGAAAACAAACAACATGATGAAGGAACTCATGGAATTATGCAGTTAACAAACCAATCTATTTTTTGTAATAAGGGAATGATGGACTGTTGTTTGTTTCCTTAGTTTAAGTGGTTCTTGCCATAATGTGGAACAGGATCACTAACTGTGGACCAACCCGACCATCACAACTGATGATCCCAAACACATTAAGAAGGAAAGGAATTCAGCTAACAAACTCTTGATCAAGAACAATATTAATCTACAACGTAACCAGTAATAAATAATCGTTAATTGAGAAGGTGTTTCTAAACTTTTGACTGGTACTGTATCTGCCTTAAAGGCACAGTAACAAAACCCCCCCAAAACTTATAAGGCCCCAACCACCGAGCCTTTGGTCATTTGGTACCGGCCCGCACAGAAAGAATAAAAAAAGAATAAAAAAAATATTTTATTGATTATCAGTCTGAAAGATCTTTTATTTAGAAAAACGCTCGCCTTGGTCACGTGATACGGTGCATCAAAAATTTAGCCCACAAGCTAGCAAAAATGAGTAAAAAACAAACTTCTTTGGGGAGCTTCTTCGTATTTTTATGCACTTTGTTTAATCTTTTTGTATCTAAACTGGCCCTTGAAACTATTATTTAACATGAAACTGGTCCGGGCGGGAAAAAAGGTAGGGGGCCGCTGGTCTAAGGCATAAGAAAGTGTTCTAAGGTTATATATAAATGAAACAAACTCACCGATCATCATGAAAAAAATGAAACAGAAGGAATATGTAGAAAATGGGCCATTTAAAAACACTTTGGTAAATCAGTGTCTTTAATGGTTAATGACTGTTCAAAACAATTGGACTTTTATTGGATTAGATGAATACCTTCATAGAACACACAGTAACACTCACCTAGAGCTATGATTGGTCAGTTGCTCTGTTCTGTGATGTCAGAACTGCAGATATCAATACCCTGATAACAATTAACAGACTGATGTGTTCAGCCCTATTTTAAATAAGCTAAACGAAGCCATTATACTCCTTTTGCTGGACATGCATGATATTTATTTTGTTTGATTTTTTTAATCTCTTGTACATTTAGTATGAACTAAATGTTGGTTATTCATTTGTTAAAAATCACAAGCAGCATTGCTAATTATAAATAAGGACATAGGTCATATGGCTAATTAAGCTTATACTGTATTCCCTGTTAGTAGCCTATAATAAGGTCAGTTGCAGAGGTCCGTGTCACAGCATTTTCTGTCCACCAGGTGAGGCACTCTCTCCTCACATTCATTCTCACTGGCACATCTGAGCACTTGCCCATCTAAAAGGCAACAAGAAGGCAACAGCATTGTTAGTGAACACATCTAAAGCACATTAAAACTAGAAATCACTTTTACGTTGCTTAAATGCCTTTAAATAAAGGTTAATTAAAGGTTAACTCATCATGATGCACAGTAACATATTGACATAGTGCCATAAAATGCATTTTTTATACAAACGTACAGGCCGGTTCATTCATTGTGATCTTGATGCAGTAATTGAGACCCAGGCTGCATTCTCGCTCCTCTATTTCAGACGGATCACAGGTGGTGTGGTCCTTGTGTACCGCCTTGCAAAAGTTGCACCTCAGACCCTGAGCAGCTGAGTTTAGAGAATACTTTTATATTTCAAACTCAATTCAATACTCAATTATTTTTATCAGTGTCAATTTTATTCAAATGAATTGTCTAACACAATTAGGTCTAACCCTAACACAAACATTTCATTTCACACCATAACTTGACACAGTAGCCAATGTAAAAGGGTCATTCCAGATTTGGAGGGCATTTGGGCTTTAGAATTTTGGGGGAAAAAAAACTTTATATTTTGCCAGTTTTTGTTATGTACACATGAGCACTAGGTCATAAACTATCAAAAACTTAATTGGCTCAGCTCAGGCCTCAAAGACATTTTTTTAATTAAATGTTTTATTTATTGTTCTAATTGGTACAACCCTGTTACCAACAACCAGGGAGCTGATAATGTATCATAATTGAAATAAATATATATAATTTGTTTACTATTACATGAAGAAAGTAACATTCTCTCTAAATAATCATTTGAGTTCAGATTTGAGTTGATTTAAATTAATTTAAGCAACTTTCAAAATCTATTAACAGTAACAGGGTTGCGAATCCATGCTAATGTTAGCTTCTTCTCAAAACAAGAACCTAGCTGTTTAGCTAACTGTTAGT
>JBBPDB010000108.1:31054246-31074884 GCA_037974465.1 Brachypetersius altus
AACAACAACAACAACAATAATAATAATAATAATAATAATAATAATAATAATAATAATAATAATAATAATAATAATAACTGCAAAAAAACAATAAAAACCCAATTTCAAAGATTGAATGCTGAGCAAATGTTTCTGTCTTGGTGCCCTTCAGGTATTATATTAATACTGCACTGAAAATAGGAAATAATACCTTTAGCTGAGGTACATTAAAAATAAAGTAATCTGAGGGAGGTAATCTGAAAGTATAGCTAGCATTAAACAAAATTAATATTTTTAAAACAAAGTCACATATATCACAATCACTAGGACCTCAAGAAATCTGAATTGAGGAAATCTAAATTCAGTATGATTCCACGTATATTTAACTAGTTTTTGGATGGTCTAACTGTTTAAGAATTCTCTGTTTTGAGAACTTTGCTGTTTCACTGGACTGTTGCAGGAGTGAGTGCAGGAAAATAGCAGCTTGTTCAGTTCAAATATCAACAGTAAGGGCAATCATTAAAAGGTTTAAAAAAGATCAAAACTATCAGGAAGCAGTCTGGAACAAGCTGCAACACACCTCTCCAATTCCACAAAAAGAGACCACCTCCATTCCAACAAACTGTCTGGAAGATATGCCACACCCACCTTTCCCCACATGCAAAGATGCCCCGAAAAGCAAAAGTTACTGTAATTTTAAGGGGGTCAGGTTGATGTGGTCGGATTGAACAACAAATAACAAATAATCTTTGACTTTCAATGCTCAAGGTGGGTTTGGCATAGAAACAAAGATGGCTACAAATAAAAACCTAATATGCATTAACTACAATGGATGATCTGCAATGTTGTGGGGCTGTAATATTGATAATAAGGATAATAAGGTAAATAATGATAATGGTATGGATAACCAGGCCGTACCAGAGGATTTAAATCCATATCTGTCTGTCTCTGCTATAAAGCCTAGTAACTTCAGTCATGGTGGGTAGATCGATAGATAGACAGATAGACCAGTGTTTAGGCAGATAGATAGACAGAAAGACAGACAGATACAATACTGTGCAAAAGGTTTTAGGCACAACCGATAGATAGATGAATGGATGGATGGATGGACGGATGGATGGATGGATAGGTGTGGGATCACATGTTGGATCTTCCAGCCAGGAAAACAGTAAAGCCCACATCAAAATCCACTCTAAATGAAACAAGATCAAACTTTTGGCATAGCCTTCCCAATTCCTTGACCTCAAAGCAATTGAAAACCGGTTGCACTCAAAATCAGAAGACCCAGGGCCTGTAGAGAAATGGGCAAAAATCAAATTTCTGTCCTCAAGGGGGTGCTATAATTATAACACATGTTTTTAATCACCTGTGACTTTTTTCATGCGGTTTTACGATAATATAGAATGTATATTTTCCTTATTTGCTGAGTAAAGAAAAAGTCTGAGAAACATTAAGGGGAATTTTCATGATGTTAACTTCGGATGCCAATAATTCTGCACGGCACTGTACATATGTGTCACAGCACATGTTAACACCATGCCTAAAATGAACAAGGGCACTTCAATCATTATTTCTAAACCCAGATTAAACTCACTCCCAGACAGGATTTTCAATCTGCGATGGCTGTATGATCTAGTTCTAGAACAGCATTTAATATGCGTCTGAGAAAGCAAAGGTTCATAGACTGCTAGAGTCAGTCTGTTCTAAAGCTGCCAGCAAAAGAAAAGAGAGTGATGTGTTTTTTTCTATGGGGTTTTGCAACAAATGCTGCATAGTTTTGTATTTTTGTTTACCAGATCTCCTCTTTTTGGGAATTCCCACAAAAAGAGGAGCTTTAAATAGCTCTGACCAGTAAAGAATGAAAGGATGCACTGACCTTACTGACTAGAGACACATTCAGCTTTAAAAAAAATCCCACTGGGTTAGAACACATGTCAGAACTCTTTAAAAGCCCAGGAGGTTACAAGGAGTAATGGGTTCACCCGTACTTGCCTCTTGCACTATTGATTGCTGTGAGGTAAGAAAGATCACTCACCCTAGTGACTGTATTTCTTGGCAAAAGATAGAAAGCTGAGGACAAAAAACAAAGAAAACATGACTGAGGTCAGTTACTCAGTTTTTAGTCGGTTTAAGAAAATTGTAGACTTGGTCATACCTTTTCTGTCCATCACCTTATAACCGTTTCGGGTCTACATAATAATCACCCGTGAGCTCTGAGCACATTTTCCATGCTTTTAGTAGGACCGCCATCTATTGGACATGTAATAAACTACATGCTTCAAAACATTTAACAAATTTTCCTTAAGTGGGAGTCTCTGGTTGTAAGTATGGTTTGATAACCAAAATAACTTTCTTAGAAAACTCCTACCGGAGACCATTTTGTCGAGTCTTAGTTAGGGCAATAAAAACATTTTCAGATTTCTGAATATGCAACTAGGCAGAATATGGATGTGTATCTGATCTGCTGTTTCTAGAACTTAGGAACAACAGGGTGTGTTTGTGTGTGTGTGTGTGTGTGTGTGTGTGTTTTGCAGAGGAGATAAAAGTGAGTCAAATGGATGTGTGTGACAGAATGATAAGCTGGAGATAGTGTGAAGATGTCAGGCAAAAAACAACACGCATGAGATCAGACTGAACAGGACAGAGTTGTCAATAGTTAAGTACTTGAATATTAATCATCTACTGTATACAACCTAAAATTGGTACACTACAATATTCTTGCAATATTCTTATCTCCAATATTCTTTTAAGTGAAAACAGACCTTTATGCATAGTAGTTCACTACAGTCCACTTTGTCTTGTGTGCATTTATAAACTATGGAAGTTTCATCACTTCTCGTAGGATTCTGTTCTGAGCTACAATGTGTTTCCCTTTTTTGGACAGATACAAAACACGTACAGATGTGTGCCAACACATAAACACCAATGCAAAATCTGGAACGTGCATTTATATTTACTTTATTAATATAGCCACTGCAGTAAGCCTTAATAAGTCCTATAAAAAAGACTTAATTCCACTTTTAGCACATTTTTAGGGGAATAGCTTAACTACTTTAGGGGAACTATTAATAGCTTAACTATTTTTAGGGGAATAGCTGTACAACTTTAAAATATGTACACATATTTCATTAATTTATTAATATAAGCATTGCATTACTGCCTTATTATATACTCTGGGAAAGATTTAATTGCACTTTTAGCACGTTTTTTGGTGAAATTGTGGAAAATTCTTTTAAAATATGCACACATATTTTATTAACTTCATTAATATAAGGACTGCATTACTGCCTTATTTAATATTCTGAACAAAAATGAGCCCCACTTATTTTTGAGATTACTTACATGTTTATCCAAAGCGACTGCCACTCCCTAACTACAGGGGACAATGATGGCTTGCGGAAGGCAGGATTCGAACCCATGACCGCTTGGTCCAGGGGCAAGTACCCTACCCATAAGGCGACAACGACCCTTTGAAAACAGTAAGTAACTCATAATATTACTTTAAAAACTGTTAAACACTTGTGTTTTTGCAGTGTTACTTCCTACTTTATTTGTCGGTCTCCGAGTCAGCAAACAAACAAACAAACAAATACTTGGAAAAGTGCTGCAGGTGTCTAAAAAGCACGTGTGACATTCACGGTAATGTAAAGGACCCTGCACTGATGAATGCAGCCCCCTCGTGGCGCGTGGAAAGGGGGTCTGGGTGGGCAGGAGCAGTGGCACGGATGCAGCTGAAGATGGGCTGAAGTTGGCCAAAGGCGAAAGCGAGTGCAGCGCGCACACCTTGAGGGCTGGAAATGGCCGAGCGTATAAAAAGGAGCCCACGGTGGACATGCCCACGACGAGGAGTGGACGGAGCGCGCGGACACTCAGGGAGCTCGTGACTTTCACACTCTTTTCTTCTAGTCCTGGACTATTTCCGAGCCTGACAGGGTTGCTGGACTGCTCTTGAACATGTTCTGGTCAGGAGCGAAGGTTCCTCAGAGCTTCCTCACGCGTTAGGTCAGGTCTCACACACGCGCGCTCTGGTGCATCGCGTGGGCTCCCCAGCAGACCCTCAGGGATGGTTTTCTGAACTTTTCCCCCTCGTCAGTGCCCTTATTTGCAGTCTCGGCCATGGAACCACACGCGGCGTCCGTTAACGGGGTTTTATCCGCTGAGACCACTACGATCACGGAGCCTGGAGATGCTTCGGAGAACCACGACCCTTTCTCCGGACCCCTGAAGTCCGTCGCCCCGTGGAACTACACTTTCCTGGCGTGTCTGATGTTCGTAGTGACTTCTGTGTCCCTGATCGAGAACTTCACCGTCATGCTGGTAACCTTCAAATTCAAGCAGCTGCGCCAGCCGCTCAATTACATCATCGTCAACCTGTCTGTGGCAGACTTCTTCATGTCGCTCATCGGTGGCAGCATAAGTTTCCTCACCAATGCGTGTGGTTACTTCTTCCTGGGCAGGTGGGCTTGCGTGCTGGAGGGATTTGCTGTTACTTTTTTTGGTGAGTCTTTGGGAAAAGGGCTTCCCATCCCAGCCCCTGGAGACCTGTCCTCTCACAGTATAGATACAAACCCTCAACCATCTAATTCACACGTCTTTCTCCCTTCACCCCTAGTGTTGTTTGCTGGGTGCAGTTCTTTCAATGTCGGGGAGTATAATGCTGAAAAAAGTTATTTTTTAACAGTATCTCTATCTCTCCCTCCTCTGGTGTTCATTGACCAGGAGGATCAGGCAGAATCTAATCTTTGCAGGGTGAGCAGGTCACCAGAGCAGGGAGAGGTAGAACAATTTTAAAAGAGTATTGAAAAATAAAGAAAAAGTGTTTCTGAAATGCAAAACTACTTTGGAAGCAATCTCCGCAAACGACTTTGGTCTCATTTACAGTCTTTCCTGCTACTTTATGCCACCATTAATAATAATGGGTCATTAAACTGAAACAGTTCTTCAGTTAAAATAGATTTTTGTGTATATTTTGTTCATGTTTAAATTTTTTTTAAAGTGCTTTTGTGATTGCTATATTTCAGTGTTGGGGTTTGAATATGAGCAAAAACTAAAAAAGTTTTTATATTGATTCATTATTTTGCAAGGAAAGGCTTAACTGCATGTTTTGAAATACATCGTTTAGAAGTGAGATCCACATTGTAGTAGTAATCCTGGATAGTAATATTGTAGCTTTGTAAAATATGCATAATTCATAACATAGAATATCAAAAATCAAATTTACTGTTTACCTCAGACTCTAAAAAGGTGTTGCTTTTTTGTTACATCCTTGCTGCTTCATGGAATTAGTAATTCATTAAATATTAGTAACATCAGAGAGAATTTGATAGTGATATAAATGAGCATCTTCTTTACTTTCACTTTCCTATATATATATATTTTTTTTTTTACCCCATTGCCTTTAACTTCCTAGCCTGTGGCTCATTTTCTTAAATTGGGAAAGTGAAGAGCCTGGAGGTCCACTTGGATCTTCTAAAGTGACTGAGTTAAAGAAACTAATTTCACGATCTATCCGCTACAGTGTATTATTTTTTGTCTTTTGTATCTTGCCCCTTAAACGCGTATCCCAGTGTCCAACCCCTGTGATAAAAATCTAGAGCAAAATTACATGTTACTTACTTACCACCATACAAGTGCTTTTCATCAGATTCAGTCTAGTTTAGTGTGAAAAAACATACAAGCGCTACAATGCAGTGTATCATGTTACAGATTGCATTTTGTTTCCTTTTTTGCAGGGATTGTTGCTCTTTGGTCTTTGGCAATCCTGGCATTTGAGCGTTTCTTTGTGATCTGTCGCCCACTGAAAAATGTCCGTTTGGGTGGGAAGCACGCAGCGTTCGGTCTTCTGTTCGTCTGGACGTTTTCCTTCATCTGCACTATTCCTCCTGTGTTCGGCTGGAATAGCTACACAGTCAGCAAGATTGGAACCACCTGTGAACCAAACTGGTGAGTTCAAAGTAATCAGCAGGTGTCTTTCACCTATTCTGCCTTCCTCTCCTTCTCCCTCTCCCTCTCTCTCTCTCTCTCTCTCCCTCTGTCCTATGATTGAAATGCACATAGCACTATTTAAATCAGGCTTTCTATTCTAGATTTCTAATATCCCGTTTGTTTGAAAAACTGCAAACAATTTTACGCGTATTTTTTTTATTCTGTGAAGGATTTTGCTTCTATTTTCAATCATATCCATCAAAGCAATCTCACCTCGCTAAAAGCCCAAGGCCACCTGCTTTATTTAGAAAAATGCTTTCAAGGGAACATCATCAATGTAAAGTTCTTCATCTGTGCAGCTTTGAAAAATTTTCCGAAATTCCGAATGTCAGTGCTGTGTGTCCTTGAGAAACACAGACATTACTCCAGGTGTAATTTTTGCTCTCTATTATATCAAACGCTCCATATAAGGGGAGACCTTTGCTCATGTCTCTGTCATTGGGATGTCTACATGAGCGTAATGCAATCACAGCAGGACATGTTAAAGCCAGGCAGAAAAACAGTCTGTGTTGATCTGTATCACAGGCCATGGTGAGCAGTAATTTGTACTGTGACATTTTAATAATCTCTTCGGGTGTTTGGCCTGCAGGGGCTCTTTGTCACTTCATTTCTTATTTAGCTTTGCACCAAGAGAGCTGTAACTCAGAGACTTAAGTCAGCGCTAACACACTGTACGTCGACATTAGTCAAGCTGTTGACTCTAACAGACAATAAATAAAGTCTTAAGTCTCTGCTTGTTTCTCTAAGGTACTCAACAGACTACAATGACCACACCTACATCATCACCTTCTTCGTCACCTGCTTCATCCTCCCTCTCGGAGTAATTATCGTCTCTTATGGTAAACTGATGCAGAAACTCAGAAAGGTGGGTCCTTGTGAATTCATTGTGTTACAGTAAGGGTGGGAAAAGGGTTTAACCAGATTAGCAGCTTCACAAGACCAGAAAACATGTTTGACTGTAATGTAAGTTATCGAGATTTTATTTCAAGAAGTGTTGGAGAATTATTCTGATTCTGCGTCTCTCTTTCTCATAGATTTTCACCATGCACAAAAGTCAAATGTGAAATCTGTTGGAAAATGTGAATATGGAGCCACGTCATTATCACTGTTGTGTTATTATATTGTTATGTTAACATTATTACGGCAATATCCTCTGGGAGCAATAAAGTTTTCTGATTGATTCTGTGTTAACAGTTATTATGCAGTTTATGCACTTTCTATGAACTAGTTTTTGATGATTACAGCCATTCTATTAACAGGTTATAATGGGATTATCTCTCTCAGGTATCAAACACCCATGGAAGGCTGGGTAATGCTCGGAAGCCGGACCGAGCGGTGGCACGGATGGTGATTGTAATGATAATTGCTTACATGGTCGGCTGGACACCTTATGCTGCGTTCTCCATCACCGTCACAGCCTGTCCCACCATCTACATTGATCCTCGTGTTGCTGCAGCGCCAGCCTTCTTCTCTAAGACTTCAGCCGTGTACAACCCTGTCATTTATGTGTTCATGAACAAACAGGTATGTCTGCACTGTCTGCTTTGATGCTACTTTATGCATTTCTGATTGCCAGCTTCCAGTGTTTTTTTTAAAATATTTTTTGTAAAGCTGGAGAAATGTTCTTTGTTTTAACAGAAGATAACAGATAACAACTTTCAACAGTGACAATGAGGGCTGCACACGATTTTTAATTGTTATCACAATGTCAGCCATAGCCCATATTATGCAAAATATCACGAAACAATAAACACTGGAAATATACTGAGCAGCATGGTAGCGTCACATTAAGAATGTCATTGTGTGCTTAATCCCTTCAACTGTTGAGTTATTATTCAGTTATCATTAGTAACCATCAGTATCCTTGATAAAACTAAGCACAAATTGAACATCTATCTGTTGATGTCAGCTAGTGCTGAAGGATTTGCGGGAAATATCATTTTTTTCTAAACTATGTTACTGTCAGTTAAGGTCCAGGCCTGTTATTTTGGCACAGAAGTCCAGGATACCTACTTTTCTGGACTGAAAATAAATGCTGAAAATGCATTTTAAAATCCTGGCTGTGGTCCTAACCTTTACTAATAAGTTAGGAGTCAGTTATGGAGTGAGGAATTAAAGCGTCAGTCCTTACAGTCCTTAAGGAAGGACAGTTTTCAGGACGTTGCAGTGCCAGTGGTGAATCACAATAGGACATTTTCAGGCTTAAGATTAACCTGGGTCTGTGAAAGGAATTAATGGGCTTATGCAAGATGGCATGACTTAAGACAATATATTCACAGTATGACATTTCATCGATTGCTTGCCTGCTTAACTGCACTTGTGGCGTCACAGTATGGCTGTGATCGGCCTTCCTGCCAGTATTCAGGTCCACAAGCAAACCGAGGATGGCTTTAAAGTGAGCTTTCTCTCCAGTGTCCGTCCATAAGAGGGACAAACAATCAACATCTGACAAACTGGCAGCTGGCACCTACAGTTAAGAGTGTTTAGTTTTTTTTTTCAGTTCTATAATTGATCAAACGTGAATATTTAAAGGTGCAACCCAGAGGCTTAGAGTGGTTGAGGCAGGTCTGATTAAAATTACATGATGTGCTCTTCTGTCTCCCCAGACGTTGGTCTTCCACCAGTAAACTCTGGGTGACTTTAGTTTCCTTGATCTAAGCTCCTTCTTCTGCTTTTATGACTGAACATCTGAATGCTTTTGAATGTTTTTCTTCATGAGAGTCTCAGTTTTTTATTCCCGGGGGAGCCATACTTGGTTAGAAGCAGGGCTACTATTATGGCCATGGCTATGTTCAGCTCCCAGAGAGCATCAGCTGACAGCATCTGCAGTCTGGGTGTGATGAGCAGGAAGTCTTGGAGACCCTCTTTCATGATGTGAATCTGATGACCACCCCCAGGGGTTGGGTCCCAGGTGGGTTGGAGCTGTGCCTGAGTTGGAACTGCTGAGCCCCTGAAGCTGTACTCTTCTCCCAGAATTGGCCCAGTTACTGGCCAGCTGTTCCCAAAGCTCAGTTCAGGTCACAGGGTCACTAGATAATCCAAAGTAATTAATAGATAGTGCGCAGTGATGGCGGGGAAGGAGCTGCGAGTGAAGGAGAGAGTAAAAAGACTCCAAACTCTTGAGAATTCTGCATTGAAAATTGAACAGAAGACTTTTAAAACAAAAAGGTTTCGGGAGAGGTGGTGCAGACATGGAATACAGTTGGAGATCAAGAATGCTGTTTGAATAGGGGTTCCTCTCCTCTGTGGGAACATAAGTACATCACAAAAGAAAAATCAGCAAAACAAACAAATTGACGTTGACGGACATTTACATTTATTGCTGCTATTAATACTAGTTTCATTTTGCATTCTAGCTCATCAAACTCTCCTTTTGTTGATGAGGTCTTTATATTATTTCCAGGATTCCGACATCAGTGCCATTTTTGTGCAGAGGTGCATTTCTGAAACATTAAATTCAACCCTTTTGCATCCAAAATTCAGCTGAGGAAGGGGATGCCATGGTAATTACCCATGGTACCTCATTCTCAGCCAGTCTTTCTGAAGCCTAGAGGAAACACATATAATATGTATAGTGCAAAGCATGCATATTGTGCCCATGACCTTTTCCTCTTTAATTAAGGCCAGAGTTTCCTAACACAGAAAAAAAAAATCCTGCTTAATGACCTTTTCCTTGTTGATTTTTAATGCCGGACTTCAGCAAGCACACTGTATCTCCTGGTGTTGACTTTGCTGCACACTTACATGTTAATGATTATTTTTCATACGTGAATCAGATCTCTTCCACCCTTAGAGACGGAGCGCGAGTTGTTTTGATTGACGTATGCCTGTGTATATGTCTCCTTTAGCATTACCACAAAGGAGTTGCCTTTACAGGGAGGGGAAACAAGTGTTTTTGCAACTGAATATACTTCCAGTGCATTGACTTCAAATTTATACACATCTACACATAATCTTTATACTTATTTTATACTTTATACATATGAAAAATGTGATACACATGAAAAGATAGGCTTGCGTTAGTTTATCTATAGGAAGACGTCGTTTGATTTTTGCAGCGTTTTGGTAAGATTTTAGCTCTTGTTGGCAGTTCCTTAAAGTAATGAGATGAAGTGAAATTTCAAAAGGATTCAAGTGTTCCCTTTCACCAGCAATGGGACTAAATTCTATTCTGATATCTGCCGCTACTTCCCACCATTCATGTTTCCTTGGATGACGTGTAATTATTCAGAAACCACATCTGTACTTCACTGCTGCTCTTGGCATTGTACACATAACCCTTTTATTATTCGCTGTTCTTATTTGTCCAAGTGCTCTTGTGGAATATCAATATGCACAGCTCTGCACTTCTTTTATAGCAGAATAGCTAAACAGAAATGACTGTGGTACAGCTCATAAAGTATTATCAGTATAATTGGCAGCTTTAAGGTAATTCTGCAACTATATTTGAGCATCTGTTGGCTTCTCTCTTACCTTCCCTATCATTAGTTTTGTCATCACTCTGTGCATTTCTCACTAGCAAATGAATAACCAATACTGATAGGGATGATTACTGTTTCTGGTAGGAATAGCTTTTTTGTTGTTAGCTTGTTTTCAATGTTGATTAATAATGTTTTAAGATGTTTTTAGATTGTATTTTACATTTTGTTCCTTTTATGCTAATAAATGCATGCTTTTTCATATTTACAGTACAAAGTCCAAAGACATGTACACTTGAAGTATACGATGTTCATCAACTTTATGTTTCTAATGGGCGGTCGACATTACAATGTGTAGCAATATATTTGCAGTAGCTGTATTTTGTCAACGTCATGCAGTCCTAAAGTGAATATCGGCTCATCATGCCTATTCACTGTTTTTCCAGTTCAGGAAGTGCCTGATTCAGATGTTCAAAGGTAACAGCACCCTTGTAGACTCGTCCCACATGAACCAAACATCTGATAAAGGGGCCATCACTGGCACAGCAGAGAGCCACATAGGAGAGATGTCCACCATCGCTGCCCGTGTGCCCATGGCCTTGAGCAACTTGGAGAACACTGGAGAAGAAGATGAAGAAGATGAGCAGGACCAGAATGAAAATGGGGGCTCCATGCAGCAACCGCTGTCAGCGAACAGAGTGTGTCCCCTATAGAGCAGCATTTTCCTCTGTGAAATGACGTGTAGCCTTGCCTCTCAGCTCAGTAAACCTTCCACCTGTCACTCAACCTATAAAGCAGCTGAGCTGAGACATGCTTTCTAGAGGAGTGCATGTGTATGATGTGAATATTGTGTTTGTCTCCACTCTTCCACATTCCCATTCGCTGTATCTTACTGACTGTGTAGATGTTGTGCTACCAATGTGCTATTTGTCCTGTGAAACTGTGTCCATGAATGAGAGGTAACTACATTTCTATGTCCTCTGCTGGAAGTAAGTTATAGGTGTCTTCTCTGTACTCACCTTTAATCCTCTCTAGTGGTGTTGGCATGTTTCTAAAGTCTTATTATAGAGTTGTGACATCTGGAAATCTGCTGCAAACATTCACACGTACTTTACTGTTCAATATAGCAATATTATTATGGGGGAAAAAATTAAATGTGTCCTTTTATTTTATGATTAGCGCTTTTAGAGCCTTGAAGGACTGACTGTTTTCACAGTTTTGTTTTTCATGAAGTCAGACGTGACACCTCGCAACATAAATGTGAGATTATCTTCTGCTGTGTATCTGCAGCACAATAGAGTATAAGCAATGAAAAACATGAAAAAGAATGGACAGAACTGAATAATAAGGGTTTAACGCAATAAGTGAAGTTTGTTTAGTTTGACGGTATTTGTTCACGTTCTCTGGGAGACAGCCATTCCTCAGTGTATTGCCAAAAGACAACTCCTTTGTTTTAAATGCAGGCCAACAAGAAAAGTATAGTCTGTATCAATTATTGATTATAGTGTAGTTTTACGCTCCTAAAATTTGTCTTGTAATTCCTGCATTGCACACTACCGAGAGAATACATTCATTCTGATGTTTGCTATTTTGCTGTGCTATGCCAGTGCATGTGTCCATGTACTCGTCTGGGCAACTGCAATAGTTGATGTAATATATACAGGGTTTATTCATTGATCCTATTTGAAGGTTGAAGAAGGCTATTTGAAGGTTTGTGTGAATTTGTTTTTCAAAAATGCCAAAGCTATCACTCTGTAATAAATCACTGACTTATCCACAACTGGATTGACCAAATAAAAATGTGATGAAATAGCAGTTTACTCCAGTAAACCAGTGTTAAAAAAGGTCATGATTATTTCTACATTTTTGTCTAATCCTAGTAGTAACATCCTGATTATTTTGCCACAATTTCAGTATCAGTATATTCACTGTGAGGAAATGTGCAATTTAAGATTTGCTCACATGGAGCAACACACAGTCGATTACTGAAGAGATGTTGAGTGTTTTCTGAATTAACTTCCAAATCACAAAAGAAATACTCAGTTTCACTGTCTACAGACTAACATGACTGAGTGAAATTTTACATGGATACTAGTACAACATTATAGAAAGGATAATATTTCATCATTCATACGTTCCTATGTTAGTAGACTTCATATCTGTGCATGAAATTGATCTCTAAAACCTAGTCAAATTCAGATTCAAACTGATTTATGCAAGCTACAAGTTTTGTGTAGCATTCCTGCATTATAAAAACGATTCAGTTCTGCATGCAATATTTAATTTACAGCATGAACTTAAAATGACTTAACAACTAACAATCGAACCTAAAAGGCACATTTAGAAACATTGCATATTGGTACGAAAAACACTTATCGAAAATAAATGAACCTTTTTATTGCTTCAGAGCATTGATATGTTTTTGAAGTAATATATTCTTCCGTATCCTGTAGTTCTGGCCATCCACATGATTTTCCTACATTTCAACTGCAGAAAAGACCTCAAAAAATATTAGAGTAATAGGACAATTTTTTGTTCTCCATGTACCTAAAATGTCAGATTAAATCAGTTTGAGATCCTTTTGTAAACATTGCTTGATGGTATGATGGTCAGCATGAAAAAATTGTTTAAAAAAGAAAAATAAATATATATATATAGTGTATTAAATCATGAAGATTTAATGAAAAATCTAAATTTCAGCTCAATTTAGTAATTCTGTTAGCAATTAAAGTCAGTATTTCATATGCACTTTAGAATCTTCTGGGATGAACAGAAGCGGAAACTATTTGGAGCGCAGTTTTGAATCATTTGATGGTCCTTTAAAAGTGCTTGCTTGAATGTTTTCTTCTTTAAAGGAAATTCATGGTGTGACTTTTCAGGCTGTAGGTGAGAAGGGTGGATTATCCCCATTCTTCCACCTGATTCATGCTAAGTGCTGCAGTATGAACTGTAGCCACTTAGCAGCAGTAGTGGTCAAATGTAAAAAATATATAAAACTTTCTTGTTCCTCTTTTAACCCTTTACTCTGCATTCTTGTTAGTATTGATATCTCCTAACAAGGATACTCTGCAATATGAATACTCTTTATGCCACCTGGTACTTGGAGTATTATGCAATAGACACATTTCAAAGCAGTCAATAGCTTTTCTTGGCCTTGTACAGCTGTGTCCAAGACTGAATTGGATGAAGTTATTTTTAGGAAACTGCATACATATTTCTTTCGGAGCGGCTTTGGAGAACAAACTCTTTTGGTGAAATTTGACTGTGACGTGCCTAGAGGTCTGTTTGTTCTCTCAGAATCAGAAGCTCTCTTTGGTGTGGGCCGCCTGGATGGAAGATTTCCCTAGGCCCCAGTCTGTTACCGTCCCAGGTGGAGGGAAGAGCCAAATCCTCACCCACGAGTGCAGATCTATCAGTGGGGGGGAGACAGGCAAGCTTTAATCTCTCCCACATGATTTTACATGGGAAAATATGTGTCTGTATATATATATATATATATATATATATATATATATATATGTGTGTGTGTGTGTGTGTGTGTGTGTGTGTCTGCCAGGTTTTATGCCCTGAAACTGAACTGAACTGAAAAACTGAAAGAAGCTGATGTCATCTGGGTTATTCGTCTGAAATTCTTTCTTGTGTTTGTAACGTGTTGGTTTTATTCTGCAAGCTACTTTATACGTTGCTCATGAATTAACTGTGGCCCTTGGTTCAAAAGGCCAGGTGTCTGTAATGCACTGTACGGCTCATACATACAAAAGGCATACAATTTACACAAATAAACAAAGCAGAGAACATTTCTCAAATGCAAATGCTAAGTCTCTGGACTAAAAATGGACTTTCTTAGTCAGTTTTGATCTGGTTCATTAAGAATGAGCACACCTGAAGACATCATTTGTAATAATTTGTGGAAACAAAAGCTGCTAACATCCTAATGAGCATGAAAATGTCTTTTATCAGTAGTAATTTATTTGCTTCGTCAAGGTTAATCCTTGTGTTGGGGTTTTGGAAGTGTGTTTAATCTGAAAGCAATGTTAAGACTCAGAGTGGAATGATCAATCCTCAAAGCATTGGAATGCATGCACCGACTTCATGCATGTGGATTTTTTTTCTTTCTTTCTATTTTCTCTTTTTCCCCAATGCATTTCTATGTGCCCTGTGCAGCCTTTCCTTTGTCAGTGTGAGCGTGTACGTGTTGTCTTCTCTGTCTCATCTTCATGCAAATGTCTTTCCTGGCATCCTGAGACGGCATCTTTCAGCTGCAGCCTCAGAATGTGTTTGGAAAGAGGGAATCCTGTCCTAGAAAACCATGCAGCCAAGGCTTGCGCACGCTATCTCTGCAGATTCAGTTAGAATTCAGACTGCTTTTTGACCTTTCAAATAGGTCACTGCTAATAGGAGAACTCCACTGCCAGAAGAGGGAAAGCAGCCCTTGCTAGGTCATAGGGCCCACACTTGCAACACAAAAGGGGCTTGTATGGACTGCGAGATTGTGGCCACTGTAGCAAATGAAGCAAATACAAATTCTCTTTCAAGTAATGCCTGAGTGACATGAATACTTTCCCCTTGTAGCTCCACATCATCACTGCAATGCAAGCTCTGGAATCAGTGATCACCTCATTAGTATCCATATCTGAAAGGTTTCTGCTGGTCCATATATACCCAGAGCTTGCCTGACTACAAATCTGAAAATTTAACTTTCAAATCAGTCTATAATTTATAATTATAAAGTTTATTTAATTATAAACTTAAAAGTAAAAAGTAAAATAAATAAATAAAAGTAAAAAAGAAAAAAGAGAAGGAAAGCAACGTGTAAAAAAAATGAAATGTATCCAAAGAATAATCGATTATGTAGATTTGTTCAATTTGTTAGACATTAATGGGATTACCACAACAAAAATGAAGAATTTGTATGAATCAGCATTAACCATGTCCTTTTAAAATCACTTTTTAACAACAACAAAGCGAGACACACTCCCAGTAACAAAGAATGTAATTGTTCCACTTCACAGTTTTCTGCCGTTTTGCTCTTATTCATAAAGTCAACCTAGTTAAATATCACAGTGCTGATGTAGGTCGGGCAGCAGTGAGACTTGTCTTATGATGCACATGCAGAAATTTGGTATACTAACAAGATTTGTACATTGTATTAAGAAATAGAACGCAAACTGACCTTCAGAATATCAGTCAAATCATAACAGTTATTAGTCCTCTTTAAAATCTCTGTATCAGACTTACCAGTTACTCATATTATGCAGTTTTATATTTTTATTTTGTATTTTGCAGTTTTATAGTTTTATATTATAGTCGTATGTTTGCAGTTTTAGTTAAAGTCCAAACCACTGCAATAAATTGTCTTACTTTGCATCCAAACTCTTACTAAATCTAAAACAATTCTTTTTACTTCAGCTGAGCTTTGAAATGTTTAAGCCACATACCGTAAATATGGGCTGTACCAAATGTTTAAATACGGTAAATATGCGCTGTACCGAGTGTTTTCTGTCAGTGTAGAAGTTCCCAACCGAAACAAAGCCAATGGTGCTTCTTACAGTCTAAAATAAATGTCCACAGTCTGAAATAAAATGAGTTGTTTTCAGATTTCTCTGCTTAAAAGTACAAAGAAGTTCGATGCTTTCAAAAGAACTTGCAAAGGCACAAGTCAAAGGACTGGTATAAATTTCATTTAAGGCCTTGCTATTGCACGGAGGACAGTCAAAACCAGCATTACCACCACCATTTGGAGGTGGAACGTTTGTCACAGGACTCAGATTAAAAGAGCAGCGATCAAAAGGTGTTGAGGATCATGGCCAGAATGTAAAATTTCACAGCGGATAAAAGAAACTCAACACATCTAATTAACCACAGTACACAACTCCCACAGTAAAGACCGGTAGTGGTAACATCCTGTTGAGGAGAGCTGATCCTGGAGAATGTGGGGATTCTGGAAGATAGACAATACAGATCAATGGTGCAGCAGGTGGGTAGCACAAAATACAGAAACGCTTTTTTAAAAGAAACCTGCTGCCCTCAGCCAGAGGATGGGATGCTTTATGTTTGACATAGATTCAAAGCACACCCTAAAGCAACTGTGCAGTGAAGGACAGGAAGGCTATGAGCTAAATGCAGAGAAAAATCTTTGCAGGGACTTTGAAGAGGAACGTCTACTGCAGCTCGTCACAAAGCTTGACAGTTTAAATAATTCTATAAGGACGGATGGGAAACTATTCCTGCCTGTAGATGTGCAAAGTCAGTAGAAGTGTATTCAAACAGAATCAAGGTCTGTAACTATAAGGCTTGAGTTCTGGTTGGTTGTTAAAGCCTACAATAAGGCATCATTGTGCTAGTTTGCACAGCAACTGTTTTATTATGTTTAAAGTGATCTTAGCAGTTGGCACTGCATATTGATTTGAAGTTCTGTTTGATTATAAAAGCTTGTGCATGGAGCCTATTCATTGTAACATAGTAATTAATTAAATTAACATAATATCACACCCAGATGTGCAGGTCACGCCAATGCAGGGTGAAGACAAGGTCAGCCCTATTGTAATTTGCCTTTAATGGGGTTGATTATATAAGTTTATATAAGTTTCAGATTAAAAAATGCAAATGTAAAATACGAGATAAACTTGATTCTTTTTAAAATCGTAGGTTATTATGGATATGTTATAATAAAAAGAGTACATAAGTACATTTTCAAGTGCTCTGAAATCATCCAGCTAACATATGAAAATCTATTTCTGAACAGGGTCAATAATGCATGTGTTCTGAGTGGCGATGATGAAATATGTAAAGCCTTGTGCAATAAGTTGGTCTTTCCCAGAGCTTTTTGTGAATCAGCATTCTCCAGAGGAAAAACCGCAGGATTCGTAAATTGTATTAGTGCAGGATTTGCTGTGACTGATACATGAATACATGAATACCTGGAAGAAAATATTGTGAGAGATAAAAGTTTGATGAAGCCCATGGCCCAACAGTATACTCAGACTTTTAAAAATTAAATCATAGCCCATAATTTTGAATATAATAATTTACCATTTCTTCAAACGGCTAATTGCAGGTCATCCAAAAGGTGTAAACTATAAGATGCAAGTTTGGGTCAAAATTCTTATTAATTAATGGAATTATTTGGTCCACAACAATGTTTAGAAAGAATATTTGGACAAAATATTGACCATTACACCAACTGGGGATTTTATGACATTTCACTTCAATATACAGACTTTAATATGGAGTCAATCCCATCTTTGCATCTAAGACAGATTCCACTCTTCTTTGAAGGCTTTCCACGACATTCCTTTCTACAAAAGTTTTTCTTTGGGAATTTGTGCCCATTCATTTATGTTTTTAAGCATAGCATTGTCCAAAATGTCTTGGTATTCTGAAGCATTAGCACTGTCCTTCACGGGAAGTTAGGGGCCAAGTGAATTCATGAGGTGTGTCCCAGTACTTTTGTCCATATAGTGTAGGTTGTACATGTCAAAATAACATTAAGTGAAGTGACCATTTGTCATACGTGAACACACCACAGCACGAAATTCAACCTCTGCCTTTAACCCATTCACCAAGTGAAGCCAGGAACACAGCGCCCGGGGAGCAGTGTGTTGGACGGTACCTTGCTCAGGGTACCTCAGTGGTGCCTAGCGGTCTTGGGTATTGAACCCAGACTTTCTGATCCCAGGGCGAAGGCCCTAACCACTAGGCTACCAGCTGCCCGTTAACATTAAAGTAAGGGCCTGAGATTTTTCAGGAGATCATTTCCAAGGACATCACTCTGTCTTTGCTTAGTGCACCTTTGCTCCACATGATAGAAAAGGTCCAGTTCTGATTCTCACATGTCTATTGTAGGTGCTTTCTGCTTTAGACAAGGGTCAGCATGGGCACTTCGAACGGGCTATGGCTACGCGGCCCATATGCAGCAAGATGCATTGCACTTTGTACTCTGATACCCTTGTATCACAACTGGCATTAACCTTCTTTATGCAACAATTTTTGCTACAATAGTTGCGGAAGGAGCATCCCTCAAGACATGTCGCTCTGGAGATGCTCTGAACCAATCATCTAGCCATCACAATTTGGCCCTTGTCAAAGTCACTCAAAGTCATGCATGCTCATTTTTCCTGCTTTCCTCACATCAACTTCAAGAACTGAATGTTCACTTGCTGCCTAATATATTTCAGCCCTTGACAGGTGCCACTGTAACAAGATAATCATTGCAATCCACCTCATCTGTCTGGTTTTAGTATCCTTTAGGTTAAAGCGGTGCCTCTGCTTTTGGTTAAATTAAAACCGTTAAATCAATGCTCACTGACCCAGGAGAGTCTAGTTCCCAACACACTCTGCCACACCTGCTTCAAATAATTAACCTCAAATGTCTTGAGGTCAGATCAGGTGCTTTAGTATTAGCAGCATTAGCTTTTGTATTAGTAGAAGGCAGCATTTTATAAAGAAGATCTCTGAAAAAAGTACTGGGACACACCTCATGAATTCACTTGGACCCTAATATTTTTTTTATAACAGGATTTTCTAAACATTTATAGAATCACTTCATCCTGTCCTGTATATGGTATAGTCCTGTTATACTGCTAAAGGATCAGGATGTGCAGTGGTACACCAGACGCATTTGCACATATCTGACCCTGGTAATATTTGCACTCATTTTAGACTTCCGATTCATTTTAAGGCACTGTTTATTCATTATTTTCATCAATTCCATAATACATACTCTTAGACTCATGTTGATGAACCCCTGCCCTAATAAATGATGGTAAAAAGCTTAAGCTTTACTATGTGAATGTTATAGGATTTTATGAAGAGTCATGTGGCACAGAAAGAGTGATGCGGCACAGTTTCCATCCATCCATCCATCCATCCATCCATCCATCCATCCATCCATTAATTCACCCATTTGTCCATCTATTTATCCACACACCCATCTATCTATATAATTGCCAACCTATTTATTATTGCGAACATTTATTTGGCAAAACGGAGAGGCATATTGGGGGAAAAAAATGTTCTTCGGCCAGTCGAGTCCATAAAATCATAACAGTTCCAAACTCCACAACGCTAAATGAACCAAATGAATTGCAGCTGGTCCAGGCAGACAGAATGAAACCACAAGATGCAAAAGCTTTCACACAAAACACCAAGAGTTTGAAACTGTTAGGAAATACAACAAAATAAACCAAGAGCTTTACAAGAAATTCACATGGTATGGCACTACAAGCCATTTTACAAAGACTCCCTAAACCACAGTCTGAAACAAGGTATACATATACACAGACTAGACACTAGGGAATACCTGGGCAGGAACAGGTGAACAGGACTGGGCTGAAGTATGTCTAAGACCAAAACAGAGTCACATGGATCAGGCAAGCGAAGGGACATGGAAAATGTAAACACCAGAGATTAGACAAGAAAACAGGAAGTGTGTGTGTGTGTGTGTATATACAGTCATGTGAAAAATGAGGACACCCTACGAAAGCCTGTGTGCTTTTGTAACATTCTTGGACATATGGGAATTCTGAGAGATTCAATTAAAACCGAAGAAAAGATTTTCTGCAAAGGAATGCATTTCTGGTGAGGAGAAAATATCAGGTCACTTCCAAATGTATTCCCACATAAAATGGCTCAGGTCACACACAGTTGTATCACATCAGGTGCACATGATTAGAACATCATTACTCAGCATTTTGAAGGAGGCTTGCCCTATTTAAATATTCAAACATTCAGTTTGGCGTGCTCCTGATTGTTAAAGTGAGAATGAACATCATGTTGAAATTGAAAGAACTATTTGATGCCTTCAGAAAGAAGATTGTACCAGCTTATGAACCTGGTACGGGATTAAAAAAAAAATAGAAATCAGCAATTTCACTCTCTGGAAAATAGTTTACAAGCAGAGGACTTTCAAAACAACGTACCCAAGCATGGCTGACTGAGCAAGTTCAGCCCAAGAGCAGACTGTAAGTCTCCAAAAACCATAAAGCGTCATCACTGACCTACAGCAGGCTCTCTCTAATTTTCACGTGTGACAAATTTTTATGTAAGGTCTGTTTCATTGTAATTTTTTATGTTTCTTAGCCAAGTTTTGCACGCTGATTCAGAAAATCACATCACTTTTTTCCTCCCTTCAATGTTTCTATATATAAACTACATTGTATGTATATTTTTCATTATGAGTGTCATGGTCAGTGGCCGCTAGGGCCACTGCTTTCTGTTCCTTTTGTTTTGTGCTTGTTCTGTTCTGTTTTTTCTCT
>JBBPDB010000108.1:31099222-31110488 GCA_037974465.1 Brachypetersius altus
GGGGGGGGGACAGAATCACCTGTTTCTAAGAGTGAGGGGGGCGTGTCACCCCCCCTTCCCCCCGGTTACTACGCCCCTGCACATTCCTAAACTTTCTTCGAGACAAAGAACACTGAAGAACTGTGTGGCTTTGACTTAATTTTCGATGGCCATGTCCCAGCAACAATCATTTTTATTCCACCTTAAAAAGTTCCAGCTGTATTTATGGTGAAATGGAAAATTAAGCTCCTGAAGGAGCTAACTTCAGGTTGCATATCTCGGTGGGGCAAGCACTCTAGACACTTCAAACTCCACAGTCTCCACAGAGACCTTTCCAACGAGCCCTCGTGTCTATTTTTAGCCGGAATAGATCAGGTTTTATTACCCAAAAACCGCTCACCTCGCCGCGGTGTCCAAATACTTTTATCCCACAACCTTACTAGTTGACTATCTCGGCGGAGAAGTTAAATTAAAAGAGGCAAATACGGGTTTACCATTACATTTTCTTTAAGAGTAATACATTAAACTGAGTTTAAAATTAAATTAAAGTGTTCTGGAAGAATAATTGGTACTGTACTCTATAAAATTAGCCATTTTAAGGCATTTTTAAAAAACCAAATCACAACAAAATGGTTTTCACTATACGTGCGTGTTCTTTCAACGTAATCCCCATATATATATACATACAAGTCTTGTGGCCCATGTTGCATACAACAAACAACTTATTTTTAGACCTCAGCAGTGATTACATGGTGAAGCTACATCTTGCATCTCATGTTTCTCCGTTCAGGTGTGTCAGTGTTCTACCTCTCATTGTAAACCCACTAGGGTGGCAAGCCTGGCTGTACAACTGGGTTTGGTGGCTGAGTTAATCTCACAGAAATGTTCCATGTGTTAAGATTCACCCACACAACCACACTCTAATTACTTTTCTAGATATTTTTAGATTGTAGCTGTAGAGTTACTGCAGAAAACAAATTAATGCATAATATAGGGAGCCCAGTTCCTCCCAGCATGTGGTCCTGCTATATATAAAAAGTGCTTGCTTTCAGATGTCTTGCTTGTGATGGAGAAAATGAGCATGTGCCCCCTGTGAAGAGTATATATTAACCACAGTCAGCGGCTTTACGGGTCGAAACCTTGTTTTAATAGCCGTATTATTAGGATAAAAATGTGCTGGTGTGTAACATAGCGTAGGTGTGAATCAGAAAAGGGGTGAGTGATGAAGATATTCTATTGCTGTTGTGATAAATTGTCACAATATTCAAATTGTAGATATTTGAAGTCATAATGAAAATCGTCATGTGTTTTCATTCCATACACGTTTCTGAATGAAATACAGTATCAGGGAGCTGGTCATGTTTTTACTCAGCATTACGTGGTGGCAGGGAAGGGAGGGAAGTTAGAGGGGTAGGGGAAAAATGATATTATTGATTATTGCCTTTTTAATATTTCATTGTAACATGTTGTGAAAGGCCACGTGCACTAAAAGTGCTATTAAAATGAAGTTGTTTTTTCGTTCCTTTATTATTATTTACATGTAAAGAAATAATACAGGTCATTATGCTGTGATGTATTAGCTGTAGCTGTCTATGGTTTTATTTGGGACGGATATTGTTAAAAGCAGTGCAATAGTCAGTCCTGAAGGATATAAAGACATGGATATGTTCCAGCAAAACATGTATTAACAAAAAATTCTAGCTTTAGCTATGTGCTTGAGATGGCAGGATGCTGATTTAGTTATAGCTTTAATGCAGTCTCTGAAACTAAGATCCCCATCTATGATTACACCCGGATTTTTGGTGTGGGTTGTAGTTTTAATTGCCCTAGATTTCAGTAGTGAACTTCCTTCTTTGTTCCCAAACAGAATTATCTCTGTCTTTTCTATATTTAACTGAAGGAAATGTTGTTGCATCCAACATTTGTATTTTTTTTTAATTACTAGATCTGAGTATCATCTGTGTAGTTGATAAAATGACAGAATCGGGCATATTGAAAATGACCAGGTAAACTAAATAAAGTTAAAAAAATTAGTGGTGGGCATAGATTATTTTTTTAAATCTAGATTAATCTCACTGTAATCTTGGAATTAATCTAGATTTATCTAGATTCAAATGGCTCATTTGAATTCTGACGAAGCCATTCAGAATATGTGTGCTACCCAAATAATGATTAAAAGTAAGTCTTTGAGAAGGGTTTCACAGCATGGGCGTCGTTAGGTCTATTTTGGGGGATCTGAAGCCCCCCTCCAAAATGATCCCAAGCCACCCTAAATATATAGTCATTATTCTACTATTTATAAACTTATATCCAAACATTTCATACAAGATATCACTGAGCGCAGATACGCACTTTACAAATAGAAACAAGACTTTGAATTGAAATAAAAAATAATAAGTCTAGCTCTCATTATTGAATTAAAATGATGTACTGGCTGTTGAAGCTGCGGTAGGTGGCAGGCGGGCATTAGGACCCAGACGATGCTACACACAGCTGCTTGTTAGCCAATAATGGCCCACCACTAAAAAAAAATATGATTTCAGGTGGACTTGAAGAACAAATGTGTGTTTTATTCGATAATGTTTTATTAGCAAACAATTATGCAAGTATTATGTATGAAGACATATAAGACATGATATTGAATTTTTGTCAAATTACTCTCCCCTAAGTCACCTTTGGAGTAGACTGGCTGATGTATAAAACAAATCAGTGCTACACAGCAATAAACTACTGTTTTTCCTGCTGTTTACAGCATTTCACTTGCAACTTATCCCTGTGTCTTTATAGATTATGTGGCGTAATTTTGTTCTTTTCCTAACAAATCTTCCATGAACAGAAGGAATGTACTGGAAAATTAATTTAAACATCCAATCCACCCCATTGCTTAATCTTGTCAAACACTGTAAAACAACTTGCCATTAAAAATTAACCACCAACTTACAACATTTTGAGAGCAATTACATGCACTTACACCAGTCATTAAGATTACAAAGCAGCAGAAACTAAAAATCTATTATTTAAATTATAAGCTAAGCTAATTATATGCAACACAAAAGACCATCATGGTGAGAATAGCGAAACACACAAAATGCATTCAAATGGGCCTTTGGTGTTGAAAAAATATGTTATATCAAAAAACTTTTAAGTAACCAAATTAATATCATTTTTGTCATTTACACTTCAAATTGTGTTTGTCTATGTCACTGGGGCCGGGTCTAACCGGCTGCCGTGATTTACCTCGGGGCAAGGACGAGGCAGGAAAGCAAGGATCCATGCTATGATTCTTTTATTAAACAAAACAAGAACAAAAACCTGGCACAAGGGCCGCTAGGAAAGGAACAGGAACATGAAACGTGAACACAGGGAAAGTGAGGCGATGGACAGACACTGGGTGCTACACAAACAGAACTTAAATACAACCAGTAAGCAAAGAACAAAACACAAACAGGTGAAAACCAAAACACGTGACAAATGAACTAAACAGACATGAACATCTAAATAAAAGTCCCAAAAGCTAAATCAAAACAGTGGCCGAACCGTGACAGTCTACCTCAGTTTATGTCCCAAAAGACTGAGAAACACAGTGCATATATTCTACTTACATTTTTGAATATAATGACAACATACAGTGTATTGAATCTTTACATTTTTCCATTTTATGGGGCGTCTGCATATCTGCTGGGCTGCTGATTAATTTATCATTTCAACTTCTTTCCTCAACTAAACGCAGTGACCATTCTCGTCTTAATTAGGTGGCCCTTGAGCGCTGCCGTTATTAATAATGAGAGAGAGAGCAAGAGAGAGAGGAAAAAAAGACAGAAAGAAAAAGAGTGAGAGAGATTCTAAGCTCCTCTAGATAACAAGCGAATGTGTGTGACAGTGTGTGTGCGCAGGGTGGGGGGCTGAGGCAGGCTGTGTGAAGGCAGAAGGCAGATACAGTATGCAGCAGAGAGAGAGAGAGAGAGAGAGAAAGAGACACAGGAAGAGAGAGAAAGATAGAGAGAGAGAGACAGGGCGAGAGAAAGAGAGACAGAGAGAGAGGGAAAGAGAGGGAAAGAGAGGGAAAAATACACAGAAAGAGAGAGAAAAGAGAGAGGGAGACACAGGGAAAGAGTGAGAGAGAGACACACACAGAAAGAGAGAGAAAGAGAGAGGGAGACAGGGAAAGAGTGAGAAAGAGAGAGAGAGACAGAAAGAGAGAGAGAGAGAAGAAAGAGAGAGAGGGAGACACAGGGGAAGAGAGAGAAAGAGACAGAGAAAGAGAGAGAGAGATGGTTAAGCGAGTGCTGCTGCAGTTGGTAAGCTGCTGTGATGTTTCCCACGTGTGTCTTGTCTATGAGAGGCAGCAGCCTCCTGCCTCCCGCTCTGCCCAGAGACACGAAGTCTTTTCTTTTCATTCTGGAATATTTATGAGGGTGTTGTGCTGGGTCGATCGTGCAGCTTTTTTTTAAAGTGTCTCTCTAAGTGTTTCTTACATATGGCGATATGCTCTGGGGGGTGCTTGCTCTAAAGCGGAGTCTCATCTGAAGCTTACAGACCCACTGCACTGCAGACATGCTCAGCACACATGCAGTCGAAAAAACAGCACAAAACGAACTCAGAAACACTGATTTCGGAAATCAGGGCATAGCTGCGGCTACACACATGATCAGAGTCTCATTTACCTGTCCACCCCCTGCTCCGTCTATAAATGTGCAACACAGGAGCTGTTGTGAGGTTCATCATTGCTTAACGTAAAAAAAGCTAAAATCCTTTTCAAATGAGATGTAAAATAGGAAACTGTAGCACAAAACTCAGGGTCTAGTGAAATATTGCGTTTTCATTTGGTTCAGTTGGTTTCACATTGTAATGGTTCAAGTGGGCGTTACACAAGAGCAAAGACAGTTTTTGTTTATTAGAGCCAAAAAACATACATTTCAACTAGCCTATAACTGTAAAAGATTCTATCCTGCACATATATTTAAAAATAGAGACCCTTAACAGACATGAACCACAATCAAATCATGAAGATCATACTTTTAGATGACTGAATGTTTTTTTTCAGTTTAACCAATTAGGTCGCTGAGGCTTGGCCATAAATACGTTCCACCCAATCTATTTGATTTATCACTACAAAACCAATTGCCTCAACTTTACCTCTTAAAATTATATTGATTTTGACATTAATTTCCCATACAGGAAATGAAGGAAAACTAAGAGAAAAAGTGCACAGATTAATGCTGATTGAAAGCTACTGACTTTTTCCCTTATTTTTCAAATGAATGCCTTAAACTTAAGATCATCGGGTTTCACATTCATGCCTTAAATCTAATTTTAAGGTAAAATTAAAGGGTCAGTTTCACAAATGAACAGCTACTTAATTAAAATGAATGTGTTTGGTGTATTTTCAGGAGTTAATTAAAATAGTTTTAAGCACATTTAGTAGTGTTAGACAGTAAGTACATTGCTGTCAAGTTCGTTCAGTGGCCGCCATTGTTTAAGTTCATTTAAGTTGAAGCACTGATGTCACGTGTTCACAGCAGCTTTAGTTAAATAAATACGGAGAATGTCCTTCGTTAGTTTTGGTATCTAAATTCCACTGTTTCGCAGTTTAGTTGTCAGTTCACCCTCACCTTTACTGTAGGTCTGTGTTCGTTCAGGTTTCTCCTTTGTTTGAGTTCTGGCCCTCAAGCTTTTCTTAGTTTGTATCAATAAATAAAGAAAAAGAAGAATGGAAGTCTGCGTCTGCGCCTCCTCTCTGGACGGGCACAGCCCAAACGTGACATTTACATTTCGTAGTGTATACAGAGGGGAATCCAAGGGGTAGATTATGTGGACACACATGGGGAAAATCATTGTAAAACTGCATTTTCAGTACCATCAGACTGAACAGTTTTGCTTGGAATTGGGTTGCAGCACGTTATTTTTGTTTGGAGTGTTTATGTGGAAAAAAAAACAAACTAAAGCTTGACTGGAACACACCCAGGGCCGTGGCGTATAAACGTTGCGGCTGCACAAAAATGTTGCATACGCCCGTTTCCACGATCACATTGAGATTAACACTAAAATTTTTGTACCATGCAGCCATTTGACAATTCCATAGGGGACAGTGGGTACCCACCTCCATCCTATGGCACAGGCGGTGGTAGTGTACTATAAGGCAGCTTAAGGGCAGCTGCCGATGCCTGGACAAAACCTGTGGCACTACGAAACACAGTGTACTTAAAATGTGCTTAACCCTGCATTAATATACTTCTGAAAAATACACTAATCAGTTTTCCCCATCAATTTTCTTTTGCTGTTGATGCCACTACTTAGTCCACCAGACAGATGTTTTTCATGCCTCAACTTAAGTAAGCAATTTTTTTCCCCGCATGCCCAGGCCATTGTTTTTATAACAAAAGCCTGAACAAAGCAGGTATTTAAATTTATTTGCATATTCAAATATGGAGAATTATGGGAGGAGTCAGGCATGACTGTGGGTTGGGCCACTTCCGTACAGTTTCACGTTGATTGGGATTTATAAAGAGAAAGTGCGTAGAACTTTATCTAGTTTTGTCCGTACGCTATGTTTTAGTGTGAATTCTTTGCACGGTGTTATACATGAGGCCCCAGGTGTGAAAGAACTCATGGGGTAGCAGATAAAGCTTGGTATGATGAAAACAAAGCAAGCATGTTCCTGCCAAAAAACATCTGACACTGTCTTGACAGAATGCAAGTGTTTGCCATCTCTTCCGTTGGCTGATTAGATAGTCTTGGTTATAAATTGAAGCTTAGGCATAAAGCACTGTAAAATACTCTAAACACACATCATCAAGTTTATCAAGTTTTTGTCATTTTATAAAAACAGGAAGACATTCAATACTGTGTCGGGGGAGATTTCGCCTAACAAAATTAGACCTCTTGTAGTTTATTGAGCTAGAATATCAAATGACAAGTAAGACATAACATCATTTAAAACAGTGGGTCCAAATGAAATATAGAACAGTTGTTTGCAGTTATGGTCACCAAATATATTTCATAAAACTGTTTCAATGTCTGTATGAATGCTGACCAAGCCAGAAGTAATATACAATAATGTGCATCATTTTCTTCCTTTGTTTGAGCCAAGGGGACAAAGTGCTAATGGCTTCTATGCTATAACAGCTGCATATATGTCACACCCCACTGCCAGCGGCTTGAAGGTTTTTTTGTTCAGTGTGACACTAAAGTCCCACAAGTATATAATTAACTGGTAACTACAGATATGGTGGATTTTTTTTTTGCCAGCAGTCTTGCGCAGTACCTTGGGGTAAACGGTTGTTGATGTTGTGGAAAGCTTGTCCAGCCTCGCGAGCTTTCCTCGTTTGTGGGCGGTGCATGGAAGTTGTTCTAACTCTGTTGTATCTGTTGACAGCCCTTTCTTTACAACTCAATCACATCCATGTTGTTTACGGAACAACACAGACTCTTGTGTTCTATTGCTTAGTGCGTGATGGTAAAAACTTGTTTCCATGTTGTGTCTATAGGATCATAGAGGGCACTGGCGCTGAAGAGGTCCTACCTCCCACCATTCAGAAACTGATGAAGGGATACAACAAGTACCTGAGGCCTTTCTTCGGCAGTATGGAAGCCACACTCTTACATTTACCCACACAATTAAGCAACATAAGAGGATCTTTAAAGTTTCATTTTCTCTAAAGGCTGTATTAAAAGCACAGGCAGACAGAATGCACAATTTTGCTTAGTGGAAGTGCCTTGGGCATACACTAATGTAGTCCACTATTGTAATGCATGTGCATTAGAGGGTTTTTTTTCCACAAGCTGTATTTAGTTCACTAATTCTGCTGCTCTTTTTTACGCTGTGCTTTTGTGTGCTACAGATGGCCCTGTAACTGTTGGAATGAGTCTGGACATCGCCAGCATAGACACTATATCAGAGATCAACATGGTAAGATATTTACTTTATTGCTCCCCTGCTGAAATGTGCTATCGTATTAAACATTCTCTAATTTATTTATGTAGAGAGAGACAGAACATCAACCAACATGTTACATAAAAGTTATACATTGATTTGCACGTAACTGAGTGAAATAAGTATTTGGTCCCCTACAAACCAGACAGACTTCTGGCTTCCACAGACTGCCTGTGTGTCCATGTTGGACACAGATTACAACCAGTCTATCAATTATAGAAACTCCTGATCTTAACTCGTTATGTGTATAAACAGTCCACAGAATCAGTTTCTTCCATTTTAACCTTTCCACCACCACAGGAGAGACCAAAGAGCTGTCAAGGGATGTCAGGGGCAAGATTGTAGACCTGCACGAGGCTGGAATGGGTTACAAGACCATCAGCAAGAAGCTCAGTGAGAAGGTGACAACTGTTGGTGCGATTGTTCAGAAATGGAAGAAATATAAAATGACCATCAATTGCTCTCAGTCTGGAGCTCTATGCAGTATCTTGTCTCATGGGCTGAGGATGATCAGGAGAAAGGTGAGGGATCAGCCAAGAACTACACGGGAGGAGACTGTTAATGATCTGAAGGCACTAAAAACACCAGTGATAACTCGCTACATCATAATGGATTGAAATCTTGCAGTGCCCACAAGGACCCCCTGCTCAAGAAGACACATGTACAGTCAGTCTTAAGTCTGCCAGGGAACATCTAAATGATTCAGAGAAGGCTTGGGAGGAAGTGCTGTGGTCAGATGAGACCAAAACTGAGCTCTTTGGCATCAAGTTGACCTGCCATGTTAGGAGGAAAAGAAATGTTGAGTATGATCCGAAGAACACCTTCTCCACAGTCAAGCATTATGCTCTGGGATGTTTTTCTTCTAAGAGTGCAGGATGACTTCACCGCATTGAGGGGACAATTGATGGACCATGTACCATAAAATCTTGGATGAGAACCTCCTTCCCTCAGCCAGAACACTGAAGTTGGGTTGCAGATGGTCTTCCAGCATGACAATGACCCAAAACATACTGCAACGGTAGCAAAGGAGTGGATAAAGAAGAAGCACATTAAGGTCCTGCAGTGTCTTAGACAGTCTCCAGACCTCAGTCCTATAGAAAATCTGTGAAGGAGCTGAAGCTTCGAGTTGCCAGGCAGCAGCCAAGAAACCTAAAGGAGTTTCTGTAAAGAGGAGTGGGCCAGAATCCTTCCTGAGATGTGTGCAAACCTGGTGACACTGCTGTGCTCGCCAACAAGGGTTTCTCCACCCAGTGCTACATCATGTTTTGCTTGTGCATCAAATAGTTATTTCACTCAGTAAAATGCAAAAATGTGTAACATGTGTTTTCTTGATTTTTGGTTGATATTTTGTCTCTCTCCATAAAAACTACCTCATCAATTACAGACTGTTCATTCATGTGTGTTCATTGGTCAAACTGGTTATAAGTATAATGTAACTGTAAGTGCAAATCAATGGATTTGAAAGCTTATATACAAGTTTCATTAAAAAAAAATAACGACTTCTTGCACACAATCTTCCAAAAATGTGTCTGAAGCCTCCCAGCGCCTTTTCAAGCATGCAAAGATTTCTACCTTATTTGCTGGATGCTGATTTTGAGCTTGTCGGTCCAGCTCCTCCCTTCAGCTCAGTGGTAGAAAAATCTGGAGACTGGGGAGCCCAAGACATGATTCTCAAAATGTTTTGCTCTTCTTTTCTGTATATAAATGATCACAATTTAGAAGAATGCTTGGGATCACTATCCTGTTGGAGAATCATATTTTGCTCAATGATATGTAAAGCAGAATGATGTGTGAGATGTTGAAGAACTGAGTCATTTTGAAATTTTAAAAGAGCAGTGTCTTGTTTTTTTTTATCTGAAGGTGGGCCCAAATGTCTGTACGTGTTACTTGTTTATTCCATAGAAACTGACATTTATTTCTTAAGCTTTGTTATACAATTTAGATGTAATTACAAAAAGAACTGTTTCATTACAATTCTGTTCCATTTGCTCTCTAAACTGACACTAATTTCTGTTTCTGGGCTGAACCAAACGAAATAAAAGTTGGCAAAAAATATAAAAGCAGTACTTTTATTTTTGTGAAGTTGTTGAGGTTATAGTTAGGTTTAGGTGTACAGCTACAGAAATACATGATACTTTATAAACACCAGGGTAATATGTTTGTGTGTGTGTGTGTGTGTGTATCTGTATATGACTTTGTGTTGCGGGGCCTTCTCAGGACTACACGGCCACTATCTTCCTGAGGCAGCGGTGGACAGATGAACGCCTGTGCTTCGATGGCAATAAGAGTCTGAGTTTGGACGGCAGGCTGGTGGAGCTCCTCTGGGTACCTGACACGTTTATTGTGGACTCCAAGAAATCCTTCCTGCATGACATCACTGTGGAGAACAGACTGATCAGGATATTCCCCAACGGAACCGTGCTCTACGCCCTCAGGTCCTCACACGTCTCTCACTGTCTCTCAGCTCCTCACTCATAGCCTGCTGTTGTATTAAACATAAATAAAGGACAGGAGAGGGATGAAGGAGAAAGTAGAGTGGAGTGAGAGTGAGCTGGATGGACTGAGCTGTGAGGATGGATGAGTGCGCTTTAGAGAGACAGTGAGGTAGGATAAGACAGGGGAAGAGGAGGACAGGGCAGGAGCAGGCAGTGCCCAGTGTGTGTGTGTGTGTGTGTGTGTGTGTGTATGTGTGTTTGAGTGTGTGTGTGAGCGCACTCAGAGCAGCTTGTACGCAGGATTAAACTGGAAAGTGCCGTTACAGCGGATTGACTGTCATTGAGCCGTATGGCAACACAGAACACACAGTAACATTCAGTCTCTCTCTCTCTCTCCCTCTCTCTCTTTCTCTCGCTCTCGCTCTCGCTCTTTCTCTCTAACTCTCTCGCTCTCTTTCTTTCATCCTCTTTCTCTATCTCACCACACACCTCCTGTCTCTGTCTACCTCTCTCTATCTTTTTCCTCTTCTTCTTCCCTTTTTCTTTTTATCTCCCTCTCTCTCTCTCTATCTCCCTCATACACTTTCTCTCGCTATCTCTCACTCTAACTCTTTCTCTCTCTCTCTGAATCTCTCGCTCTCTAACTCTCTCTCTCTAACTCTCTCTCTCTCTCTCTTTCTAACTCACTCTCTCTCTCTCACTCTTGCTCTCTCTCTCTCTCTCTGACTCTCTCTATCTCTCTAACTCACTCACTCTCTCTCTCTAACTCTCTCTGTCTCTCTAACTCACTCTCTCTCTCTCTCTGACTCTCTCTATCTCTCTAACTCACTCACTCTCTCTCTCTCTCTCTAACTCTCTCTGTCTCTCTAACTCACTCTCTCTCTCTCTCTGACTCTCTCGCTCTCTTTGACTTTATCTT
>JBBPDB010000108.1:31110672-31121485 GCA_037974465.1 Brachypetersius altus
CTCTCTAACTCTCTCTGTCTCTCTAACTCACTCTCTCTCTCTCTCTGACTCTCTCGCTCTCTTTGACTTTATCTTTCTTTCATCCTCTTTCTCTATCTCACCACACACCTCCTGTCTCTGTGTCTCCCTCTCTCTATCTTTTCCCTCTTCTTCTTCCCTTTTTCTTTTCATCTCCCTCTCTCTCTCTCTATATATATATATATCTCCCTCATACACTTGCTCTCGCTCTCTCTCTAACTCTCTCTCTCTCTCTCTCTGACTTTCTCTCTCTCTAACTCTCTCTGTCTCTCTAACTCACTCTCTCTCTTGCTCTCTCTCTAACTCTCTCTGTCTCTCTAAGTCACTCACTCTCTCGCTCTCTCTCTCTTTCCCTAACTCACGCTCTCTCTCTCTTTCTCTCTTGCTCTCTCTCTTTCTGACTCTCTCGCTCTCTCTCTAACTCTCTCTGTCTCTCTAACTCACTCACTCTCTCGCTCTCTCTCTCTCTCCCTAACTCACGCTCTCTCTCTCTCTCTTTCTCTCTTGCTCTCTCTCTTTCTGACTCTCTCGTTCTCTCTCTAATTCTCTCTCTCTCTCTCTCTCTTTGGCTCTTTCTTTCTTTCATCCTCTCTTTCTCTTTCTCACCACACACCTGTGTCTCTCTCTTTTTCTTTGATCTCTTTCTTTCCCTGTCCCTCTCCCTCATATACCTCCCCCCCGTGTCTCTCTCTTCAGAATCACCACCACAGTGGCCTGCAGTATGGACTTGACTAAGTACCCCATGGATAAACAAACCTGCACACTTCAGCTTGAGAGCTGTAAGTCCTAATTATAAAATATTCATCCGTACATCCCTTCCAGCCTTTCTATAACTTGCATAAATTTCATGGTGGAAATCAGCCTGCTTTTTTTTCTCCCTTTCCATTTAATGTGCAGCGTTTCTTTACAATAGATCTCTTTATTTAAAGCCCCTAATGAGTGAACATAATGAATTAACCAGCAAAATAATCTAAGGAGAGAAGATCTCCAGACGCCAATTAAGCTTAGCCTTATTAATGCTTTTAAGTGTAGAGCTGGGCTACGGTGTAGGAAACTGGCTCGTTTGCTCGTGCTGGCTCGCGCTTTTTATAACATCGCTTCTTTCTGTCCATCGTCGCAGTAGATCTGGGGTTTCAGCGCTTCACTGTAGTTTCAGATCAGAGCTATATTCTTCATCTCCTGGAGTAAACACGCAGAATGATAAAGTGGTGATACATAAATGGGCAGTGAGTCCTTCACATGTAGGTTTTGCACTGAAGCTTGTACTGAATCTCCCAGCATTGCTTTTAAAGGACCCAAGAGACATGGGAAATCAAATGTCCCTTGTTTTTTACTAGAGATGTTAATTTTTTTTGTATATATTGTTTTAGTGATTTTTTATTATTTACTTACATATGGGTTCTCATTCAGCCTTTAACAGCTTTGAAGTGATAAGGAGTGTTGTTACTGCAGACTGGAGAGACTGAGGGTTACATTGTCCCTTGAGATGTATTATCAAAACCAGCTTGCTTAATGTCAGGGACCGAATAGAATTGAATATACTAAAATAGAAAAAATGTCTAAAAAAAAAGCCCATTACATTTGCATGCAAGGTTAATCTCCCTAAAATTTTAGTCACATATTCATAGTCACTAACCACACATGTGTGCAAAGACACACGCACACACACACCCTTGTAATCACATTAACACACCCTGGCATACATGAATTTTTCATAAGAGGCTTATTCTATGGTCTCTGCTTTTATGATTCTGAGGCACGTGGTTAACACCTGTCAGATGTATATGCGGAACTGGTAGAAATACATCAGTGCTGCCCACACACTGAACACTCAGTGCCTCACTTCCACCAGCTCACTTTCCAAAAAGAAAAAGGCAAAAACACTCACAATGCATTCCTTGGCACTGCGCAGTCATTTTTCTGCTATTCTTATGCAACTCAGTGCTCGAGCATTTTAAACATTTCTGCCCAGACATTCCGGTGGATTGATGGGAGCCTGTGCAAAGCGCCGTATGCAGAAGAGATAAATAAGGTGCAGTGCTCCGAAAAAGCAAGCATGCTAAAGTTGCTTCACCCTTAAATGATCAATTATGGATGCCTCTTTTCTTTGTAAAGTATGCTTTGCCTGGTGGGGAATTTGGGCCAGCAGCTCTAGCATAGGATGCGCTTTATTGGGTGCACACAGGGAAAGTTGTTTTTCCTTAATGCAAAAACGTTGTGAGCGAAATGATTCACGCAATTAGAATCATACCTGAGAGGCGTAAGATGACTAAACAGTGCCCTCTTGTTGTGGGTCTTCAGTTCTACAAGATGACTGTTCAATACTGCTGGTGGAGTTTATGTTTATAATATAATCTTGAGTTATGCATGTGACTAATGTTTAAAATGTACATTAGCATTGACTGAGTACTTTAATTTTGTAATATAATTGACTACAGGATGATCATTGCAGAGCTGGAATTATCAGATGATAATTCGTTTTTAATTGACACTGTGCTTTGCTCCCTGCAGGGGGCTATAATGTGAAAGATGTGGTGTTTTATTGGACTCGGGGGAACCTGTCAGTTAGTGGACTCGATACTCTACAGTTGGCCCAGTACACACTGGAGGACTATTATACCTCCGAGTCTGAAGCCGTCTATGAGACTGGTATGTTTTCACACCGTCTTGAAACTTTTTTCTCATATTTGAGTTTGCTTTGGATAAAAGTGCCTGCCAAATGAATGTAATGTAATGTGATGTCATATAATGTTCACACACACAATGGCTACATATCAGTCCTGGTCAACGGACACATAGACACAAAAACAGTAAACAGTCTCCAGAATTCAGAAAGACTGGCACCCGTAATTAAATAAGCTCTAAATCAATCAATTAAATGTAAATAAACCATATATGCAGTTACAGTTTCAAACACACTGTTAAGCTGCATTTCTTTATCTATTTATTTATTTAGATAAATGTATCTGTCTGTCTTTCTGTCTATCTGTTTGTTTACGAATAGGTTTTAAGAATATTGGTACCTCTGATACTGATTCTGTAATGATTGGGGCGGTTGGAGAAACCCTGATCTTATAGCACTCCTCCATGCAGAACATTTCCAGTTTCTTGATATTCTTGGGTTTACACTTGTGGGATACCATTTTCAAAACACACCATGTAATTTGATGTGATCTTGTGTTCTGTGAAGGTTATGATGGGTGGTTGGGGTCAGTAAACAGATTTTGGGCTAAAAAATGAATCTATATGACCACGCAAGACAAAACAGCCCCTAAGCACCAATAATCCACCACCATAATGGACAATAGGTTACAGGTGCTTTTTATATGCAGTTTTGATGGTCACAACACATTTTTGGTCACTCACACATGTAACTTTTCTAAAAGCTTTTGGTCAAATTTGTGTTTTTTTTGTAAATGTCCAGTAATTTGACTAATCGGGATTCCTGTTTTCCTCTCTTGTCTCCACTGTACATGGGGGCCGTTTGCTCATTCATTTCTTTTCATCGACTGCTTCGTGCTAGGGCTGAAACGATTATTTGAGTAACTCGAATGATTCAATTACAAAAAATTTTTCGAGGTCAATTCTTTGCCTCAAGGCTTCGTTTAATTCGCCACCAAAGTTCATCTATTATCGAATCACTCCCGCTTTTGACAAGCACTCACTATCTTGAACATAACATTGCACAAAGACAAACACTGTACCCTACCTATGTACCGCATCTGGATACAACTGGAAACTGAACTGTTATGTTTAAGTCGGATTATTAGTAATACTTGAATTGTTTATTTATATTTTCTTATTATACTTTTTGTTATTTATTCTTTATTCTCAGATGGGCTATAGCAGGGGGTACGCCCCTTTTTCCTCTTTGTACTAAAATAAAACTAAGGACCTATGTTTGTTTTTTTTTCATTTTTTTTCAATGTTTCCCAGAAAGGTTGATTAAATGGGTTTAGTTCTGGAGCCAATAAGCCAAAGGTTTTAAGTTTTGATCTAATAAAAGTGTTGAGTTTGAATATAAACCTTTTTTTGTGAGGAATAACAGCCAATTGCTTGCCCATTTTATGAGGCCTTTCATGTTGCATAACCCACCATTGATATAGTTGTTTAAGAACACAAAAGTATGATTTATCCGATTACTCGATTAATCGATGGAAAAATCGACAGAATACTCGATTCCAAAAATATCTGATAGTTGCAGCCCTACTTTGTGCTTTTCGTATTTTTATTATCTTCGCACTGATTAGCCTTAAAGGTCATTTTAAATTACTATTTTTTTGTTTTCTACTCTGTGTAGCTCCACAACCTTTTGTCACATTCAAAGATAACAGCTTCTTGGCTTAAGGCATATTGATTGAAGACAAAGGGATTTGCACATTCAATATTAATATTAATATTAATATTAATATAAACTAATATATATTATATGTATGTTCAGGAGTGCCACTTATTCTGGACCTGAAAGTATGTAAATATCTCAACATGCCAAAATATGACACTACTAATTCTTTTGGGAAGCAATTCAATCTTTGTAAAAGTTCTAAAAAATACAAATACACAAATACAAACTGTGAATTGTTAAAGTTACTGGATCAGGTATGTAGCAAAACAAAGAGAATCCACCATATTTAAGTTCTTCGAATCATAACATTAAACACTGAAGTTGAACATTTTAGTAATATAGTGTTGAATATTACTGTAATCAATGATAACTGAGTCTTAAATTGCAGAATTAATTAATGCAGACAAATCATCATGTTTAGTTTGACGCATACAAGGCTGTACATGGAGGTCGAAGGCTGTCGGTTTAGTTTCTGCACCTTTATTAATTCTGCCCCATCTCGCCAGGAAACTACCCGAAGTTGATCTTCCACTTTCAACTGAGACGAAGCATCCTTTACTTCATTCTGGAAACCTATGTGCCATCCAGTGCTCTGGTGGTCCTGTCCTGGGTCTCCTTCTGGATCAGTCAGTCCTCTGTTCCTGCTCGCATCTGCATAGGTATGAATGCAGGAGTCTCTGTACTTTACTGTTTTCTGCTAAACAGTTTAAAAATGATGCCATTTCAGTTTCTTTATTGCTGTATTTCTTTATTCTGTTATACTGCAATTTACTGCAAACCGGAACAGAGTGACAAATTAATACCTGCTATACTGTTTCAGCTCCCTCAGTAAATGTATATACAGTAAAGAATTTGTCTGCTTAGAATGTTGTCCACGTTCTGTCCATGTTTATTCTCCTGAAGGGGTGACCACAGTCCTGACTATGACCACGCTGATGATGGGGGCTCGCACTTCTCTGCCCAATGCCAACTGCTTCATCAAAGCTATTGATGTCTACCTGGGCATCTGCTTCAGCTTCATCTTTGGAGCTCTTATCGAGTATGCTGTTGCCCATTTCTGTACTTTGCATCAGCCAAATGCTGCTAATGCATATATGGTAAGACTTTGGCCCATTTATTTATTTTCATAAAAAATAGAACATTCCTTCAGCAACATCGTTTTGATCATTAAAAATATGTTGTTTTCTAGACGACACTTTCAGTATCATGATCATCACCATTCTTTTCTTCATCATCGTCGTCATCATCATCATCGTCGTCATCATCATCATCATAATCATCATTTTAGAGGGTTGTATGCGGTAGTTTTCTATGCAAGTGTAATAATAATTAATAATAATAATAATAATAATAATCAGAAGAAGAAGAATATTATTATTTTATTACTACTACTAATAATAAAAACCCTAGATTTTTTGCTAGTTTTATATGAACATTGTAAGAAACAAGCTGTTCCTGCAAAACAGCCCATTTTCAGTTCATCATGGTTGTGATGTCACAACCAAAACCACAAATTCAGTTCAGCACACCCATTTTTCCCTTAGGAATGAGACACGATCCAGCCAGTAAGGACTTGTTGCTTAGAGAAAGTATAGTTCAGTTGTTTAAGGCATCGTAAGAAAATGACATGTGAAGTCGTAGAGTAAGACAGTAAACATTTCTTTGTTTAGATATACACCAACATTACAAATGATAGAACAAAGTGTGTAAGTGTAATTTTTTCCTATGTAGAAATGTTCTAAAGCCATTTATAGGCAAAATACATACACTTCACTTACACTGTAGAATTACACAGTACTGTATGAGGGCACAGCAATAAACACAGTATGTTTAATTACTGGGCATAAAGAGGGGGCTGGGAAAGGTTATGGAAAAATGAATTATGTAAAACAAACCAAATGTCATATAGGAAAAATATGGCCTTTATAATTACGTTCTCAACACACTTTACAGCTATGTCCACTGAGCTGCTTTGCGTGTCTCTTTGGTTATCAGTATGGGCAGGAGATGCAGGAGCGTGAGGATGAGATGAACGGGATCGTCACCTCCATCGGAAGCGCTGCAGCTCTGCGGGCGCGCAAGAGGGAGGAGATCTTGTCCAGGGCCGGCAGCACCAGCAGCCCCACTCCTAGTGACAATAAAGAGGAGAAGCCCTCCTCCCAGCCCCAGAGCGGCTGCACCAAGTCCCTGTCGGTAGCACGCCGTATCTTATGCTTCCTGAACTGCTGCCATGTGGAAAACCCTCACTACATTGACAACTACTCACGCCTGACCTTCCCTCTGTCCTTCATCTTCATTAACCTGCTCTACTGGACCTACTACCTGTACTTCTAGTGTGTGTCAGGGCCTGTGTGTGGCGTGATTCTGTGAGCGTGACTGTGGCCAGTGGGGACGAATGCATATCTGTTGCTGTTGGAACAGGATCTTCTATATCCAAAAAAAAAGTTAATTGTTAGTGTTTTGTATCGAGTGATTTTTGGGCCATTTTTAATAAATGTTCACATTAAGTAAAAGGCAGCTGGGCTGGTGCTTTCAAATACTGAAATGTATTGAAAAATTGAAAATATTTATTGAGGATATCTATGAGGTTTTGTTCGGACAGCAACGATACATTTCTTCTTGAACAGCGGTTTATTTGTACACTTTTTAATCTCAGCATGTGTTTCTGTGGATGCTACATGTGACCTATGCATGTAGTGTGTATTATTCGACTCGTTTTGCTGTGCCAGGTGTGAGCGAATTTGGCCTGGGTTGTGGGGACTTTCGTGTGTGTGTGTGTGTGTGTGTGTGTGTGTGTGTGTGTGTGTGTGTGTGTGTGCCTTGATGGTACACTTTTAAGCCGGAAACATGTGGCCTTTGTTTTCCAGTAGAGCTTTACATACACTTTAAGTCCTGAGCTCTAAACTGCAATAAGATATCTAATGTGTCTAAAATTTTCTACATATAACATGAGGAATTTGTCCGTTTCTTTCTTTTCATGTTAAATGTCCACAAATTTTAGTCAGGAAAAAAAATAAACAGCTTGATTTGTTTGTCGGAACTGAATTGCCTGCCAGCACTAAGCATAGTTTTAACGTATTACAAGCGCAAGTTAAGAGTGGAGAACTGATAGATAAATGGCTATTTCCATCAGAATATAAGCCTTGCTTTGTAGAGCAGTGTCTCAGACGTAGTAAAAGCGAATAGCAGGACCAAAGAATTCATGTATCTTCAGTCTTCACAGATAGAAATATCTCCGCGCATGCCAGCACCAGTTGAACATCTTGCATCATGTGGATGATTTCTGTTGTAAATTGAGCAGTCAAGCAGCCTGATGTCATGTTTTGTGGTTTGCTGCCTTCCAGCAGGTGACTTTGTTCCTGCTCTGAGTGTTTATCTGAGGACCGGAGAAACCTCCTCCTGCTGTGTTTTCCTCTACTGCCTAATTATGCATGAAAACCGACGAGGTCATCTTAAGTATTAAAATGGAGTATTTTAGAGCAAAATAATCTGGCAGGCAAATATTCAAATATATGTATAGAAGAAAGATGAAAGGTGTTACTGATATTAGCACAATCGGACATACCTATTGCACAATAGGAAATGTCTTATGATGGTTTTTATTTTGTGTACATAATTAGCCGTGTTTCATTTCTACCACTTCTCCAGCACTGTGTAGGCCATAGGTTCCCAACCCTGATCCTGGAGCCCCACCTGCTCTGCATCATTTAGTGTTTATCTGCTCTAGGACATTCTTTTGAACCCGGAAAAGGCTTGTTGATCATCTGACATGTTGGATCAGGAGCAGAAAGAACACAGAAAACGTGGAGAGCAGGGTTGAGAACCTACGCTGTGCTAGTTTTACGACTTTGTTTTCTCTACGTACATGCACCTCTTCTTTAACTGTGAATGTCACGCCTCTTACAGGTGGATATTGATGTGTTTCATCTCAACTGTACAGACACTAGCTTATGTCTTCCTACGGATGAACTTTGAATTACAAATGCGTTATTTATTAGCAACAGTTTATTTTTTTTCTTTCAGTAATTACTATCATAAAGAACCCTTCTAGGCTAAGTATTTCAGTAGTCATGCATGAGGGTTGTGTAGTGAACAGAATAAAAGTTAAAAGATTAATCATGTAGCTACAGTATGTTGTTCATGCATGGGCGATTCTAATGCACCGATTCCACAGCAGCTTATAAGGCAGGAGACAAAATGGCTTTAATTTCCTTTTTTTTATATAAAAAAGGTAACCTTTATTGAAGTAAGGTATTCATTATTGCTGCTTACATCTGACAGCCCCTGCATGGGAGAAGTTGGGACGTTAGCAAGTCTTCTTCTGAAACGGGTGATTTCATAGCCCTTTAAGTCTTGACATTTCATTAGCATTCATTCATTAGTTCCAATCCATTAATTTCAAGAGTTATTATTCCGTTGGTAAAGTAATAATGGAAATCCTTATTATTCAGTAACTATGGATTATTTGGCAATGACTAAGACTAACATCACTTGTATCTCTAAGGAAAAGACGTTCTCAGTGTTCAGTGGGTTAATGTAATTTTTTTTGCCCTATTTTTATTGGTTCACTGGCATTGAATTGTGCAAAGACGTTCTGCTCTACCTAATATTTAGAATGAGTGGTTAGGGGGTTCGTTTCTCTCCATAAAGTTCAATTGATGCAGCTGTCTGTGTATTTTACAGGCGTACTATTTCAACCCCTTCCCAAAACTAAAGGCTGATAGTTGAACCAGTTAACTTCTCTAATTCAGTGGTTCCCAACCTTTTTTCCTTGAAGCCTCCAAGACAAGCCAGGGCCTCCCTCAACCCCAACTCCTACCCGCATAGACGCACAAAAAGAATAAAGTGATTAATTACAAACTTCTATTTGCAAAAAATAAACAGTGGTTGTAGGTTTTTGCTCTTATACTCGTACACACACTTTTACGTTTATGAATTTAATGTGTACAATTATAATTTAGCTAAACTCAATGCAGACAAAATTTTGCACACCCCCCCGTGATCTCTAGCGCCCCCCTAAGGGGGACCCGGACCCCAGGTTGGGAACCACAGCTCTGATTTCTTTTTTTTCTGCCTCTAGTTTAGAACATACTCAATACAAAATTCAAGGGCATCTCCTGTTGCCTTCGCATTTGATGTGATAAAAGTCAGCCGTCTTTGATGATCTTGATAGAAGATAATAACAGTCAAATGGGACGAGTCCCCATCCCAAAGAAGGTCATTTCAGAAGTTATAAAAAATAAATACAACAACTGTAAATGTGAATGTGACTGATCAGTAGTGTATGGGTCAGTATGACAGGCAGTGAGTTGGATTACACCAGTCAGCGACTCACTCCACATGTCACACCCACACAGTTTCAGTGTATTGCAACATTAAAGGTGCAGATCCTGTAACAGGGCACAGATTACAGTGAGCCCAATCTGGACTAATCACTGAATCAAGTGAAGCAATTTTCTATGTTAATAAAATATTGATTTCCACATGAATAAAATATTTTACATCATTAGTCTTTCAATTTACCTCTGCTTGGCAATAATTCTGTATATATGATTTATTTATGTGGGTATAATGCACAGATTTGAAAGTAAATTCAATAGATTATCTCTTGCAAACAAGGTCAAAGGTCCAGATCTCATTATAAGGGGATTTTTAATTTCTATTTTTAACCAATGAAGCATAATAATAATAGTAATATAATAATAACAGTAATAATAATTCATATTCTTGGCACTTTTTCACGTTTTTTTTCTTGGTTTCAGTCATTGTAATATACTTCATGACCCACTATGCATGTAAAGTTGATGTTGCAGGGAAATAAAATGTTTTTACTGAAAACTAAGAGCTTGTGCATTTCTCTCATTTGCAGCATATTACAGTAAATAAATAGCACTAAAAACTGGCAAAACCAGTCACTTAACAGATCGCCTAATTTTTTTTTCACTGAACCACTACCACATGGTGGTGCTCTAGGATCGATCTTACAGCTAAAGAAACCACGCTTCATAAAAACATAATGATGATGAATAAATAAAAATCTGAATGCATCTTCAGCAGTCTTGGCTATTTTGGTCATTTTATTCAAAGCAGCGCTCCTGCATCTAACCTGTTGGTAACTAGGTGTATTGTGAAGGCGTGCTTCTGCTTTATCAGAAACCAAACCAGGATGCAGAACAGAGGTTGCCACGACGATAATCAGCTCACCTCATCAGAATAGCCCCGCCCATGACCTGACACTCATACAAGAAGCTTCTGCAGTTAAACAGGCTGTGCATACCATCACAGCATAACCTCACTCTGTCTCCAACCACATTTTATTTACAACCTTTTTACACAATGAACACAATGATGCTCCATTTGGGCTGAGTTGTGGATTGTTTCTCATTGCTTTTACACAAAATGCATTCAGACACTACATGCCCTAAAATGAATGGATACTTTTTTCACTCA
>JBBPDB010000108.1:31129241-31140318 GCA_037974465.1 Brachypetersius altus
AGAGAAGAGAAGAAAAGAGAAGAGAAGAGAGGAGAAGAGAAGAGAAGAGAGTAGAGCATGTGGGAGAAGATCAGGACCATCTGTATGTAAGGAGTGAGATGTGTGCACTTGTAAAACAAAGAGAAGCCTCCCTTGATCCCTGAGTGCTATGATATTATAAACACTGTCAATTATTCAATACACAATATGGCACTCTGCACTACAGCAGAGTGCTCTATGTGTGTGTGTGTGTTCATGTAAAGTTAGAGCATCTCAATTGTGTGAGAGGTAGTATATAATTAATGCTGCAGTATGCAGTGAATTTCAATGCTGAATACATACACACTCTTCCTCCTGAATGAGCTGGACCAGTTTCTGCAGAATTTCATCCAACACCCTGTGAAGAAAAGAGAGTAGGGGAGGACAGAGTATGACGGGCTGCTCTCTTGAACTGGAAGCCTGCAAAGCTGCTTTAAATGTGATAATTACCCTCCCTCCCAATGTGTAAAATGTGTGAAGCAGTAATGGCTACTGTCACAACAAGCCCCAGATTAATGCTCATATTATTCATAATTCTTTTGTTGTTTTGGATTCAGATTTTTTCAGTAAATGTGTTTTTACATTTGTACATTTTTCTATTTTCATTCTTGACATGGATATTACTGTTAATAAGTTAATAAGTCTTTTAAGCCACTGTAGGTTTTGAAGGGTCTTAAACCTTGTATTTTCCATTCTATTCTACTGCTGAAATAACTGAAAGTTGTGTTCTTATGTCTAACTGTTAAATGTTTTTATGTCTGACCTATCTGTAGAGCGGTCTTGGATTTGAGAAAGACACAACAATTATACATATAGATTGAGTTTAGTGCAGCTGAGAAAAAGTGACCACAAACAGCATCAGCAGCAAGGTGGTGCTATAAAGGAGGGGGTTCTTTATATATGTGGCCACAGAGTTTACATTCATGAGTGTAGAGGTGTGAATACCTGCTCTTGATGTTAAAGTTCTTGCCAAGATGGAGGTGTTTGAGTGAAGGATGTCTAGCTAGAGCTGGCAACACAGTCAGGAGGTCTGCATCAAACCCTAGAGTGAAATGCATGGTTAGCCTTAACCCACACACACACACACACACACACACAGGCTGTCATCCTTTTAAACTGATCAGACTTTTACTGATCCTGAAATATATTCATGGGAAAAAACAATACATTTTTACTCCAGTCAACTTGTACTGAGTTTCCAATTTCTTTGTTGTGTTTCATTTTCCCTGTAGGTTAAGCCCCTAAATCGCTTTGTTGTTGCTCACTTTCTAGATTTCGGGTTTTATTTTAGACCAAAAGGATCCCAAAAAGCTGCTCCAGCTCTGACACACTATTCTCTTTGTTTCAAAGCATCTGTAAGTAGGACAGCTCTACTATTGGGCCACTGTTTCATAAAATGCATCTGAGGTTCGAGTCACTTTAAGTGGGAAAAGTGGGCTGTTTCGGTCTCTGTGCAGTGGATGGAGAAACGAAGCTGAGCTTATCGACACTGTCCCACAGGGGTTTAGGGTGGGTGGAGGCACTATCATGCTCACCGTTGTCTGAGATGTCCAGTGTAGCGATGGACATCACTCTGGGAAACAGCTCCTGTATCACAGCTGCTCCTGCTGACCTCAGCTATACAAAGAGAAAGAAAGAAACAGAGTAAAAGACTAAAAGAGAAGAGTATCCTAGTTATTCTCTCATTCACATCTTTCTTCACACACACAGCCAAAGTAGCATTTGGCAGACACCCTTATAAAGAACGATTCACAATCATTAGTCACAGACACAGTCCCCTTGGAGCAACTGAGGGTCAGGTGTCTTGTAGAAGGACACAATGGTAGAAAGCTGGGGTTTGAACCTGCGTCTCTGTGGGCTCTGGGTTCACAGGCAAGTGTTTTACCCACTAGGCCACTACCACCCTACAGATTTACAATACACTCTCAGTAAAACACGATGCTACAGTTCCTGCTTGATGGACTTGTAACAAATTACAATAAAGGTACAATTAATGTATCTTAACTTTTTACACTGGAGTACCTCTTGAGGCACCACACTCCAAATATTCAAACATTAAAAAACTTGTCTATGGGGGTTCAGTCAAGGGTGGGATGGGCAATATGTTTTATGCTTTTGTGAGCATATTGTTCTTAAAGAACACCTGCCATAAAAATACATACAAACTAATACTTTTGTTTATCCAGGGTTAATGTAGTACACCTTTGCCAACGTTTGCCATAAATCACAGTAAAAATCGAACAACAAGAAATGAAGACTCTAGTTACTGTTTATAGAATATACTTTTTATTGTAAGTGTAACGTGCCCTAAGTTCTGCCAACGTCATGTCGTTTAAAAAAATAAAGCACTTCACTAAACATGACATAACTGCTCACCGTGAATGAATGAAAGAGAATTTGCTATCATGGATTTAGGTATTTTTTTACCCAACCTGTCCTGATACACTGACACATATATACGTTACACCTAGCACACACACACAAACACACAACAGAAGGCACAACACAGCAACACACTGTTCACTGTCTGTTCTACTGACACGGATAGATGGATCGGATTTCTTTCTGCTTTCCCTTCCAGAACAGCATTTACTGATGATCACGTGATTTCAATATCTGCAATCAGATACACACTCATGTGCACAAACACAGAATACGAGAAATACCTCACAGCCGCTAATGTCGAGATGCATGTCATTGATGTGGGGGTTGCTGGTCAGACCTAAAAACAGATTCCTGTTGAAAAGAGAGACAAAGAGGGAGGGAAAGAGAGAGAGAAGAGAGAGGGAGAGAATAGAAATATGCAGAAATATTAAGTGCAAAACCTTTCAATGCAAAGAAGATATTTAAAACAGCAAGTAGAGATGCACCCACTTCATTCACACAGACTTAAATACAATAAATGTTTTACTTTTCTAAATAAAATAGCCTTTTTACTGATGACACATTTTATTCAAGTCAGAGTCTGGGGAAGGTTGTAATTTTCTTTACTCAGCCTCTATAACTCAGTGGTTGTTTGTGCTGTAGCTTTCAAACTTTTTATTCGAAAGGACAAAGTGCTGTTGCGAATGGCATTTATATAATTTCATCTTTCTGAAACTCAAGGCAGAAAACAAACAGGAGCGCCGGGAGCCACAGACAATGTAGAATGCATATGGTTGAAATGAACCTTTAGACAAACCCACTCAGGTCAAGTAAAGTATACTTGACCTGAGTGGGTTTGTCAAAAGGTTCATTTATTCTTAAGGTCGAAGACATTTCTGGATAAAGACAGAGCCTTCTGTCCATACTTTGAGTTCATTTCACTCGCCTTTATGCACTTTTTCAGAAGGTTCATGCACACAAATGTGATTGAGCACTGGAGGACCCCCAGAAATCATGGAGGGTGTAGATCGATCAACAGATCAAGTGAGATGAGACAAATAAACATTCTGAGAAGAGGCTGTGTGAGGTCTTCTGAGAAAAGGCTGTGTGAGATCTTCTGAGAAGAGGCTGTGTGAGGTCTTCTGAGAAGAGGCTGTGTGAGGTAATAAGGAAATTTAAACATCTACATGGCGTTCCATCACCCCGACACAGGGCCAACTGTTATTACACAACAGCTGGGAGGAGATAGGGTGGGAACTATTGTCATGATTACTGTCTGCAACATTTGACTCTACCCTCCAGTGGATGCACTGATCCAGAACAATGTAAAGGACAAAGTATGTCATCCATCATTTGCAACGGACATGTTTATTTCTGTATGTAAAGAGACCATAAATCAGCTTTATGACATATGAGTGGACCTACTGGTATTTGGTCAGTCTCCTTGTGTTACTGTCAGTCATGACATTACGAGATTTTTTGCTAAGTTTGAAACTAGAATATACATTTATACAACTAAAATAGATTCTATTCAATTCCATTCCATTTTATTCATAAAGCGCTTTTTAAAACCAAGTTGTCACAAAGCAGCTTTACAGAGTCCCAAGGGAGTGAGCCAAAGGCAACAGAGGTGAGGAAAAACTCCCTCAGCTGGAGGAAGAAACCTCAAGAGGAACCAAGATTCAAAAGGGGAACCCGTTATCCTCTATGTACTCTTTTCACCAACGTCTTTAACTCATTTTAGTCTTTTCATATTTTGTAGCTTATGTGCCTTAGCTAATATATCCTGAAGAGCATGACTGATCCGGTTAGTAATGTGACTAAACATACAAATCACGCATTTGTGTGTGTAAGTGGGGTTCAAGCAGAAGCAAGGCCAACTGTGTTTAACTGCCTGAGTGGTCTTTCAAGTGCTGTCAATTGTAAAGGACATTTCTGAAGACCAGAGAGCAATTACACAACACAATTTGCAGCAAAAAGCAGTCTGTGAACGGAATATTGACTTGACCTTAGACCTTCAGGAGGCATCTCACCTGAGGGCTTCTGTGGGCAGCTTCATGGAGGCCAGACTGACGTGTGTGAGGCTGAATGCTGAGCTGAAGAATTGACGGAACAAAGGCAGAGTCTCCTTCACTTTCCTAAGGACAGACAGAGAGAGAGAGAGAGAAAGAGAGATCTGTTTCTGTTATGATAATAATTAGTGATGCAAAAAAAAAAGATTTTTGCTCATACATCTATGCACACTGCAAATAAAGATATTAAGCTCCCTAAGAGATTAATGGAAAGATTTACAGGAACAAACTTAAATATGGAATTTGTTCTGCTATGTTTACTTCATAATTTCTGCTTATTTGAGTTTAAAATGTTAGAAAGGACAGAATATATAAAATTGCCAAAAAAAACACACACAGCAGCTTTTCATTGATAATCCCCCGATATGGGTTCTCTGTAGAGGATGTGTCCATGTTTTCTTTTTTAACCTTTCATTTGACCAGGGGTGTCGAAACGTTTGCATATGACTGTTTATTTTAAGTCAATCATTCCAAATCTGCAAGCTGTCTCTCTTGCTCTCTGAGACAGCTTGCAGATTCTTGTTAGAGTGGAGGCTCTGGGAACGGGAGCTTTCCACTTTACTGTTGCTTTTGTTAGTTTTCTGCTTGTTAATTTATCCATCTGTCTCCTGAGAGCACTGTCGAGCGCAGTCTGCAGAATTACTGGTATTAATGGGAAGCGGTGTGTTTTGCTTGCAAATGAAACTTCAGGCTCTAGGTACCTTGTGATAAACTAACTTGGTAGAAGCTGGAAATCTTTTTACCAAGAGCTCCATGAATGGATCTTGCATTTTGAAGTGTTTTTTCAATGAGTCGCAGCTAGACTTCAGCCTGAACTACCTCAACTGGTTTGTGTGCGTATATATATACGGTACCAAAATTTCAGTATTCGGTACCAATACCAGTGAAAATCCACGGTTCTCGGTACCAATTTCGGTACCAAAGCAAAACACAAAGACATGAATTGAACAACAAGCTATTACTTCCTGTTTTAAACACTACAGGAGCATTAAATACTTAATAAAGAAACTTTATTCTGACACTCGCGTTAGCATTAGCCAGGCTTATGCTAATGATTAACTAAGCAAACGGCAATGTTTATTTCAGTCCGACATTTAAATATAGGGTATATATTGGTGAGGAATAAAAAGCCGGTCTAATGGAGCCGGTGTATTCAGTCAAATGACTGCATGATTATTATTGCCTCTCTGATGTTCAGGTGCAGATGTGGAAGAGAGTGCACGTGGGACGCGATTCCACATGTCAGTGTGTGTTCAGGCACACGCTGTGGCTGACAGAAGGTTCACATTGGGTGTAGAGCCTTGCCACGCTTTTATCATTGTTTTTTTTTTTTGTCTTTTATTTTTAGTTTTCAGACACGCAGCAATAAGGCAGAGATCCACCCCTAAGGGTCCTTATGAATATTTATCTCTTGCCTGTCATGGGACCAGATTCTCAAAGCACAGAAAGTATAGCTATTCTTCACATTCTCTGTGCAAGCCATGCATCATAATACATATAAGACAACTGCAAATGCCCCACCACAGCATTTTAAACACAACCCACATCTCATAATCTCGTCATGGCTGCCGAAAATACAGAGCCTCCACATAAAGAGAGAGAAAGAGAGAGAGAGAGAGAGAGAGAGGGTGATGATGAAGGGAGGAAAGAGCAATGGGGATGGAGAGAGAGAGAGATGTGTGTGAGATGAAGGACGTGTAGAAGTTCTGAGGGACTGTATGGTTCAGAGCACACTGCTCACACACAGGGAGTGGCGTTGTTTGGCGCGCTGTAAATCTAGGGCAGTTCATCTCTGTGCCCAGCTGTCCAAGCGCACACACACACACACACACACACACACACACACACACACACACACACACAGGCTGTATTAAACTGGCCATGTATTTATGCATACGTGTTATACACATGCATTTTGAAAAGAAATGTTATATACTAAAATACAATATATTAAATATTATATACTAAATATTATATACTAAATAAATATTATATCTAAAATATTATATACTAAATATTATATATTACTGTCAGGACAAATCCTGATATTTTTTTATATTATTTTCATTTTTTTGTCTCCTGTGAATTTGATATTTTAGAGAAATTAGGTGTTATTCCAACATTGTCTTCATGCAAGTATCTACATTATTATTAACAATATATATCATGTAAATTTTACATAAAGACAAAGTCAGGACTGTTTTCTGGTGCTGGCATTAGTCTTTGTTCTCTTTAGTTTCCTAACATAGTCATGACATTTGTGTCCTAAGAATGAAAGAGAACAAGCACACACACACACACACAGACATTCCTGCTCACACACTCACTCCCCTGAAAGCTCGGGCAGGAGATGAGGCAGGAAGAGTGTATACAAAAAGACCAAAGGCCTTAAACACTGAGGGCCTTTTTTTCAACAAACCTATTGCACCCAGTCTGAGTCATTCCACCCAGACAGCACAGACAGGAATATCCCAAACACCAGCAGAGGGGGAGAGGGCCAGGGTGGGCCGGGCTGCTTCTCCAACCCCAGTGAGATGTTTCATGAGGTGAGGGATGAAGTCAGACTAACCTAATATAGCTTCTCTCTGGGGCTGCACTAGAGGAGAAACAGAGGAGAACACTCGGGTTGTAATCGCCTCGTGTTCAAAGAAGATTCACAATTCTTTTATTTACCTTATATTGGCCGAGGCAAGTGTTTGTGTTCCGTCAAAACACTTAAACACTTTATTGTACACTAGTTAGAGCAATGAAAAACACTTGATTATGCTTCTACACTGGCCTTATTCCTTGTATTGGAAGAGGTGAGGATTGTATATTTTTAGACAAATTCTGTTTGTTTTCATTCTGTGAACTGGTTAAGAGGTCTGACTTCATCCAGGATGATACAGTAAAGTAGTAGATGCTCTATTTAAGTCAACACATTTACAGGCAGAGCGGCGGTATTACCTTGTACGCATTCTGAACATTTTTCCTGAAGTGATGTGCCAATCACACTGATGTTTTGACCTCCAGCAACTGTTTCAGCTCTCCAAGAAATCGAGCCATTTTAGGTTTCAGACACCTTTAGCATGCCGGGTTATATCCGTCCTCGGGGGGTAGAGCTGTGGTGCCTAAAAAATGTTTTTGTGTGTATGGGAAGTGTCAGCAGGAATGCCTTTAAAGAGAGCTGAGTTAAAGTGAGCTGTGAATGGTGCTTATTGTGCCTCAGAGCAGCACCTACGGTCAACTCTGACCTCAGCAAGGAGAAGGACGATGAGGCTTTTTTTGGCTTAGTGCAATGCCCTCAATCTCTCTCTCTCTCTCTTCCTTTCTCTCCCTCCTCCTCTCTCTCTCTCTCTTATTCTTTGTCCCTCACTCTGTCTTTCTCTCCCTTTTGCTCTAATGCGCATATATGCTCAACCGAGTCAGATGTTCCTTCATGCATAATAAAAAGAAAAGCATGACACACTCATGCTTATATGGTTCTGCACTCCAGCAAAACAGCTATTGTTATTGGTTTTGGAAGAACACAGCTGGCATCTTGCTAATATGCATGCTAATTTCTGTGCACTTGCGGTGCAGAAATGGGGCCGAAACATTTTTAGAAGCATATTGACTCAGACAGGGCAAGTGGGTGCAGATACATCTCTTATGGGATGCCTAATGATAGATGTTGACAGTGGGCTCCCTTTAACTACGCACTGGTCTTGCAGAGGTAACTCACTGAGACAGGTTTTCTTGCATAGCATAAACCAAACAAGGCTTTCATGCTTGGCCGGCTGCTTGCGGCTGACCACTGGAGTGCGCCTGCAGGCTGCAGTGGTTCAGTGCTATAGCTGGCACATTGCCTCAGGAACCACTCTGTATTTACATTGTCGTGATATGTAAACTGTGTGACACCTTTTGCCCATTCAAACCTGTTACAGTCATATCTCACCTGAGCTGCATTTTTACAGAGGACAGCGGGGTGCAGCCTTACAAAAAATGTTAAACTGCATGTTTAAGGGACCAAATCCGTGTACAGGTTGTACCCTCGGTACCTGTATTTAAGGACACAACTGTGTCATTGTTTTTTGTTGTTATTAATGGGCAAAAATGTACACCATTGATATCTGAGCAGATCCTGAGTATGAATCATTCAAGCATAACAAAGCAATCTTGAACCCCTGGAGAAACAGGTACAGATGATTCCAGATGATCAGGCCGGTGATCAGTATACTGGTGGTGCTGAATGCTGAGTGGTTGGAACTCCTTAACCGCTTCAGACCCGATTTTTTTCTGCTTGTTGAAAAAATGTTTACTCAGCTGATATTTACTCTTCTCCAATAAAGAAATAGAGCCATAATTTGTTTTTGTTGCCAACTCATGTTTTTATTTATTTTTTTTACTAAATGAACGTAAAATGCCATTAAAATTTCAGAATCAATTGCCATCTTTCAATATAGTAATCATGTAACAAATATATCACATATGAACTGATTTCTACACACACACACTCACACACACAAACACACACAGATGTGACCTAGCAGTATTGAAATCAAGAAATCATACGTTTTTATTGGTTTACACTAAAAAACATGTCATGTCCATTCCAGTGGACGCAGGGTCTGAAGGGGTTAAACTTTAAAAACATTCTTCACACCCTCACATCCCATTAGCAAATGTGGTTCTTTTGAGAACCATTCATTGAAAGGTTCTGGCAGTTGTTCTCAGTCCAGTCCTCCAGGAGCTTCTTGGAAGAGCTCATCAACTGGTGAAGAACCAACATCATGTTTAAAAAGTTCTTCACGTGTCTCTTTTACAAAAATGCTTCTTCAGGAAATTAAAGCGGGTCTTCTCTGTTATCACCCAAACAAATCTTTTTTTTAAACAGCTGAATATTTTATTTTCTGAAGTTTCATTTTAAGTCAGTTAATAAATGCATGAAAAAATAGTTTAATGGTCACTCCGACAGTTCTTTAAATGAATCACATATTTAAGTGTGTAACATGGAACATTTCACTGTTATCGAGACACTATATTGACACAAGTATTGGGACGCCTGGCCATTAAACCAACAGGGACTTTAATGACATTGGATTCAAACCTATATGGAGTATATTAATATTAATATGGAGTATATTAATATTAATATGCCTATTTTAATATGGAGTCGGTCCCCCTTTGCAACTTTAGCAGCTTCCACTCTTCTTGGAAGTCTTTCCGCCAGATTCTGGAGTTTCTGAGGGAAGTTGTGTTCATTCATTCTGTAGCATTTATGAGGTCAGACACTGATGTTGGGTGAGAAGGTCTGGATCACAATCTCCGTTCCAGTTCATCCCAAAGGTGTTGGATGGGGTTGAGGTCAGGGCTCTTTGTGGCCAGTCAAGTTCTTTCACACTGAACTCCTCCAGCATATCTTTATGGAGCTTTGGGCGCTAGGACACAGTCATGCTGGAATAGAAAAGGTTCTTCACCAAACTGGGTCCACAGAGTTGGAAGCATGGTGTGGTCAAGAATGTCTTGGTCTACTGAAGCATTAAGATTGTGCTTCACTAGAAGTAATGTGTCCCAATACTTTTGTCCATATAGTGTATGTTGTAATATATCATTATAAACTAAAATTGTAAAAAAGCGAAACTAACAAAAACTACTAAAATCTTAACCTGCTTGCAACTCCAAATGTAGCACAGTGTTTTCTAGTGTGAGTGACATGTTTTCTTTGTAGATTATATATATGACCCAAAGATCAAAGACAATAGAAACAATTGTTGTCAGACCTGTGTAGAGCTCCTTTCCATTTTTTATTAGGCAGCCGATCATTTAAAACATTTGAAAATGCCTCTTTTTAATTTTTTATTTTACCACGTTTGTTGGTGTCTTTTTATTTAATTTAATTTAATTTAATTTAATTTAATCATCTCCTCATTTAGCATTTTGAACTGCTAGTGGTATGAAAGGTGCTCTATAAAATAAATTCTATTATTATTAGCAGTAGTAGCGGTAGTAGTAGTATTTTAATGAAATATGTAAAACTGGTATAAAATGACATTATAAAGGTGCTGCACGGTTCCACTCGGATCTCATTCCAGATGAAGAGCTCCTCTCAGGCCCAGTGAGATCATTATTGCCGGCGACACCACGCAGCTGCTGACTGTCCGATTTCACCCAGAGCAACATCAGCTCCGAATATTTGCGAATGCCTGCATGAATTCGTGCAGTACGCCTCATTAATCCGCTCGAGTGAATCTGTGCGTGATGAAGTTGCATTACTTTATGACTCTTTAAACATCATGGTCTTGAGCTTCACAAGCTATTCTCTCTCTCTCTCTCTCTCTCTCTCTCTCTCTCTCTCTCTCTCTCTCTCTCTCTCACACACACACACACTCTTTCGCTCTCTCTCGCTTTCTCTTTCTTCTCTCTGTGTCTCTCTTTTTCTCTCTTTCTTTTTCTTTGTCTCTCTCTCTCTCTCTCTCTCTCTCTGTATGTCTCTGTCTGTCTCTTTGTCTCTCTGTCTCTCTCTCTCCTTCTTCTCTCTCTCTCTCTCTCTCTCTCTCTCTCCTTCTTTCTCTCTCTGTCTCTTTCTTCAATTCAATTCAATTCAATTTTATTTATATAGCGCTTTTAACAATGGTCATTGTCACAAAGCATCTTTACAAAAT
>JBBPDB010000108.1:31168188-31200446 GCA_037974465.1 Brachypetersius altus
TCAACACAGCGGATGTAGTACGTCCGAATTCCATTCATACTGCCCTCATTCATACTATATAGAACGTACTGTTTTAATGGTAGAGCAGTATGTTCTAATTTAAATGTAGTACCTACTCAAGTAGTATGCGATTTCGGATGCAGCCGATGTCTTTCGGAGAATACACCGTACGACGGAGAAGACGTGATTGAAGTAATACGGAATCACAGAGGGGCCAAAAAGTGCAAGTAAATCATTTACCTGGGTCGTAGTGTGGTGAAATAGTGCCACCTACTGGCATAACACTTACACATACATGAAAAAATAAGCATAAACTGGTTAATACACTGCTGTTTATTTTACCGTTACACCCCTAATTTTCAATAATCTTGTTCAGTCTAATGTATTTAGTTTACAGTTTAGCCTCTGTATAAAAATTCAAACTACTGCTCTACTGGATTATGTTTGTTTTGATGTACCAGTAAAAACTAGGCAGACTGGAAACACTGAATTTGCCACTATGCTAATGTGAGCTTAATCACGCAATAAAATAACCACTCTTGGTCTACCCTAATAGTGTGACCTTTCACACAAATACAAAATAAATATCATTAGAATTAATAACATGCTGCAGGTTCATGCACTGTGATTTCTGATTTGATTGAAGGTTATTTTTGCCAGCATTCTGAAAGCCTCATTCAACGAAAGAGTGCATTTGTGGGTGGAGCAATTTGAATTCTGTTGAAGTGTGGAATCACATATGGGCACATGGGGTTTAATCAGTTGTTTTTTTTTCTCTCTCTCATCTGTTTCTGGGTGAAGCGTGATCCGAATCAGCAGGAAAGGATGGCACATGCTCCTGAACTTCCTCTTCCACACGGCCATGACGTTTGGGGTTTTCGCAGGAGGCATCAACCAGATCAAGTACCCTGTCGTCTGCCAAGTGGTGAGGCTCCCCCCACTAGAACCACCCCGGCTCCATGGCTTGCCTCGACTCCATTATCCATGCCCTGTGTCCCCAGCTCCAAGCTCAGAGTCACTAACATATGGCCTCTTTGACTTTTCAATTGGCTTTGCTGCCATTTACCAAACCACACAGTCCCCCACTGCCTGAGCTGCTGAGCAGGGAGAGGATAATGCATTATGGTTGGGGAATTGTTTCCGCAGTGCAAGATGTGTTCTTCGGTCCGCGCTGCTGTTAATGCAGATCAGTGAATCGGACTAATTTGATTGCATGTTTGTTAGTCGTACACTAATTATAGGTTTGTGTTATATATGTATAAGCCCACAGTTCACTGAGCTGTCATGTTTTTGTTGCCTTCAAAACAGGCCTCAGTGAACCTGTACATTATTTAGTCTGTCCTGTATGGAGTCAGTATTTTCAGTAAAATAAAACCTAAAAAAAGCCCCCATGAGCAATAAACCAACAAAGTACTGGGGAAAAAATGGGCAAACTTTCAGTTTGACGTTAATGTAGCATTAGGATGTTATTAGGACAGATTGAACCCAGAGGTGTTATCTACTATGCTGTAGAAACCACAATCTAGTGAACACTGAACACACCTCATGCCTCAACACATATGTAGTAAGTCTTTGCAAGAAAGGCCATTTATAATCTCATGTATGTTCAATGGAAATTACCTCCCCTTTGTCTCTAGATGACAGTTGGGGTGGGGAAACACTGCTGTCCTCCTCCCAGTAGTTAAGGGTTTTATAGGGAAGGAACCAGGAGGCCTTGGGCAAGACACCTAATGCTACATTAACTTACCTCTAAGATGATTAAGACTGAACGTTACACTGTGGATGTATCTGAAATTGTGCACTAGCGTCGGTGCACTGAGATTTAATGCGTAGTGCGCACTGCCTTCAGTAGTGGCTGCTGTGGGTCAGTGCTGTCCTAAACGGAACACTAACGTTTTGCACTTGGCGGAAGTGACAGACTCACATTTGGTCGCGATTCTCCAGCCGCCAAAATATCTGCTGGTTTTACCGCAGTTTACTTCAGTAAAACAACTTTATTAACATTACTCACATTTATACAAACCAGCTGTCTCCGCTTGGGCTTGTATTTCACTGTTTGCTGCCATTATCCAATTCGAAAACATGTTGAAAGTCCCGCCCCCTCCGCTATGTGGTCAAAATGGCATCTTCAGTGCGCCATCCGGTTCCTTCAGTGGACTGTTTTCAGTGTGAGTGCACTAGGCACTAAAAGTGCGCAAGTGTGCAATTTCGGACACACTCGGGGCTTCATAAATTGCAGGATGCACTAGAAGAGAGGTCCCCAACCACCAGGCCGTTTGGTAAACGCTTGTCTCTGTCACCTGATATGGTACATCAAAAATTTAACTGGCAAGCTGGCAAAAATTAGTACAAAAACAAATGCGCTTTGTTTTAGTTATGTCTATACCGGTCCGTGTATGTATTGTTTTACATGAAACTGGTCCGTGGTGCAAAAACGGTTGGGGGCGCTGCTCTACAGTGTATAATCATGTGATTTTTTTTTTCATTCTATACTCTATTCTGCACAGTATAAAATAAAGTTAGTTATTCATATGACAGGTGATTGTAAACTTTTGAACGGTGGTCTGTTCTTGCTTGCACGCGTTTGGCAGCCACCGGTGTTCTTCTGTGTGTGTAAGATTGGTGAGCTTGCTGGCTTTAGTGCTGTGTTCGCAGAGGCGAGGAGGACACCTGCATGGCCCAGCTGTCTGAGGAGGATTACCTCAACCTCTCCACACAGTGCACCTGGGTGCTCTCTTCCCCTTCAGCAAGCAGTACTCCACATGCTCTCTCGCATTCAGAAGAGGCCATCCGCTCACCACTGAGCTGCACTGCGATTACACACTCACCCCAGTGCCTGGCCTGGCTGCGTCTGTGTTCACTGTCTTTGTGTGTTCTTCTCCCAGGTTGGCATCCTCTTGCACTACTCCTCTCTCTCCACCATGCTTTGGCTGGTGTTTACTGCCAGGAATATTTGTAGAGAGGTCTCTAAGGCTCCTCCCCCACCTCAGGGCAGGGATCCGCCCACACAGCCTCACCCCAAAGCCACCATATTCAGGTAAAGCAACGAAATGGCTTCCAGAAATGACTTCCATTTAGTAGTTAATAATGAGATTTGTTTTTGTTAATGATGGGAAATAAGAGGGGCGATTATGCATAACTCAAGTCTAAACAAAGACTAAATGCTTTTCTGTATTAGGGGAACATTTTATTTGCACTGTTTGCTGAATTATTGTTTATTTAGTTGAGCTTGTAAGCACTGATGAGTCATTAAAATACAGTCACCTGTATTATATTGTATACCCCCCCCCCCCCCTTGCTCTACCAGAAAACCACTGACTCTTTGAGGCTTGAACTCTACAAGATATCTGAAGCTACACTCGTGTCTGTCCCCAAGATGTTAGCAGTGGTTCCTTTATAAGTTGCGAGGTGGGGCCTCCATGGGCTGTTCTAGTTTGTCCAGCACATCCAGCGGACGCTCAGTCGGATCGAGATTCAAGGAATTTGGAAGCCAAGTCAACAATCTTGTCATTAGTCATGTTCCTGAAGGCGTTCCTGAATAATTTTGCAATGTGGCAGGATGAACTATCCTACTGCAAGAGGCCATTGCCATTAGGGAAAATGGTTGCCATGGCTACAATTGGTATGTGAGCATCAGAACTGAACCAGGGAGCAATGGAGGAAGATGACCTGGTCTGATGAATCATGTTTTCTTTTACATATTGGGGACAGCCGTGCATGTGTCTGTGCCTGTGTGTGTGTGTTTGCATTGCTTACATGGGAAGAGGATGCAGTATGAGAAAAAGAAAAGCTGGTGCAGGCAGTGTGATGCTCAGGGTAATGCTCTGCTGGGAAATCTTTAGGTCCTGGTATTTATGTGGATGTTACTTTGTTCAGATAAGCAGTAGGTCATTGTTTCTTCTTTATGGCAACAGTACTCTCTAATGGGTGTGGCCTCTTTGAGCAGGATAATGCACCCTGCCAGATTTGAAAAATCGAATGGTTTAGATAACATGATTAAAAGCCGGCAATGATGAAGTGTTGACATGGCTTCCAGATTCCCCAAATCTCAGTCTGATCAAGCGTCTGTGGGACGTGTTGTACAAACTGCTCCGATCCATGGAGGCCTCATCCCACAACTTGTGGGACTTAAAGAATCTGCTACTGATGTATTTCTTGGTGTCAGATACTACCACACACCTGCAGAGGTCTTGTGTATTCCATGCTTTAACAGTTCAGTGCTGTTTTGGTGGCACAAAGGGGACCGATAAAATATTAGGCAAGTGTTTTTAATGTTATCGCCAATCAGTACTGATTAGTAACTGTTTATTTGTTCATTTTAACATTTTAAAAAAATAAACAGAATGTGCAAATTGTCGAAACAGTGCAGGAAAATGCCGTAGTTACATTTGTTCACGGTATAGGAAATAAACTTATTTTCTAAAGAAACAATTTTGAACATATTTGACCATAAGTTTCACTGTAACTGCATGAAACGAGCTAAAAACTATCTAAAATGGATTAGACTATTTCATTACAGAAATATCTTAAATCTACTAAAATTGATTGAATAGCGAAATACACATTTCTTAGATTTAAGTTTTATTTTCACTTATGAGATCCGTTATTGCAGTGTGTATTTAAAAAGGCATTTGACTTTGGAATATGAAGAAATGCTGCCACAACGATAATAATGTTAAATTAAATGGACGACTACTTTCACCCCACATTAAAAATGATGGCTGTGAAATATCTGCAGAGTTCATCTGCGCTCTGTAATTTGTCAGGTGTGTTGATGCTGAAAGCGAATGCCCTTATGAATGAGTAATAATGGGGAAAGGTGACTTTAAACAGACTATTGGGATAACATTTCCAGAAACTGAAGAAGACCACTCCAGAGAAAAACAAAACAGGGGTTATGGGCAGTTACCAGGGCAACAGCAGAAGGTGTCTGCAGGTTTCGTGTGCTGTCACTCATTTGAACAGACCAGATATCAGTTACAAAACAATTTTAGTGAGGATAAGAAGAAATCCCTTTTTCTTTCTCCACCTATATCCAGAACATGCATGTGTTATCACTGGTTTCCCACTACACTCTCATTCTCTTCTTTTTGTCTGCGTTTCAGATTTTATCTGGTCAGTGGTGGAGTTCCTCTCATTATTGTAGGGGTCACAGCAGCTGTTAGCCTGGACAACTACGGGAGCAGAGATGATGCCCCTTAGTAAGTACATGGTTCACCAGCTCTGCCAAGAGATCACGACCTTAGCCTTAATCGTGCTCACATTGATTTTCTGCCTCCTCTGCTTTCCGTTTAACATTGAGCACTCTGTTTTCAAATTGTAATCGTGACGGGGGCACTGAAATGGTAGACACTGGTCAGTTTAGTTAATGCACTACTGGATTTTTCTGTTTTATCAGATCAGCAGTACTACCCATTTCAATTGTGTTTCGGTTGTCCTGTGTTTTCGTTAACAGCGAGGCTGTAAATATCTCCTTGCAAGCATCATTGATTCGAAGAGACATATCTTAATTAATAATACAAATGACCATGTGCATTGGGATTTACTGAAGAGGAGCACTAATGACCATGTCTCTCTCTCTTTCTCTCTCTACATTCGTGTTCAACGGTGCTTTATTGGCATGATTTCGCCAAAGAATGAACAAATTGAAGTACAATGGGGAGGGTACTTAGTAACTGTGTATATTTTTAAGAAAATAATTTGATCTTTTGTGTGGTTGTCTCCCATGGTATTGCTTGTGTGATAAGGCCACTTTTCTCCAATAGTGGGACTATTAGCTGCACTGTAGAAGCTCCAGGGAAATGTTGTATTAATGATTTTCTAACTGAACCTCTCTCTCACTATCTCTTGCTCTCTCGTTTCAGTTGTTGGATGGCGTGGGAGCCCAGTCTAGGAGGCTTTTATGGTCCCTCTGCCTTCCTGGTCCTGCTGATGTGTATCTACTTCCTGTGCACGTTTGTGCAGCTGAAGCGGCACCCAGAGCGGAAGTACGAACTGAAGCCCATGACCGAGGAGCAGCAGCGGCTCGCCACTGCTGAGATGGTCCACTGTCACGGAGAGCATGGAGAACACGGGGACCATTCAGGCTGCACAGCAATCACTGCTTCCATGTTGGCCAATGAACACTCCTTCAAGGCCCAGCTGCGGGCCACCGCCTTCACCCTCTTCCTCTTCCTGGCCACGTGGGCCTTCGGGGCACTGGCTGTGTCTCAGGGCCATTTCCTGGACATGATCTTCAGCTGCTTGTATGGTGCATTTTCAGTCACTCTGGGGCTGTTTCTGCTGATCCAGCACTGTGCCAAACGGGATGACGTGTGGCATCGCTGGTGGGCCTGTTGCCCCTCCAAACCGAAAGTGGAGGTGAACGGAGAGGCACCAGGCAATGCTGTCAACCAAATCCAAATCCAAAGCCACAGCCCTCCATCCCATAGTCAGACTCAAATTCACTGTCCAGCAGAGCCACCTTGCGCTGCTAAACCTTTACTCTCCCCTCACCTCCATACGTCTTCACCCCACTGTAAGCTTGGCACGTTGCCCTCTGTCCAGAACCATGCTAGCACCTGCTGCGCTGCTCTGCACACCTCATCTCCCATGCTGGGGGGCTCCTCCCGCCCTCAGTCTCTTCCTGACGAACTGCCCCGACCCACCCTGCCCCTCCAGAGCTGCCTGAAGGACAGGACTAAGTCGCGTTCCTTCAACCGGCCGCGCCCCTGCCTTAGGGACTACGCCTACCACATGACCTCCACCAGCATGGACGGCAGCGTGCACAGCTCGCACCTGGACAGCCCCCATAGTGTCCACCTGGACAACCCACTCACCTGCCATACTTCACACCTGGAGAGCCAGCTGTCCTGCCACAGCCCTCATCCAGATAACCAGCTACGCTGCCCCAGCCCCAGTCCACACTTGGAGAGCCTGGCCTCACACAGCTTGCACGACAGCATCTCCTGCCACAGCGTGCACCTGGACCTGGATGCCCACGATGGACATACCTGCCACAGACACACCTGCTGCGCCAAGGCTGACCCTTTCTCCAGCATTTGCTGCCACAAAGCAGAGCCTTTTGCCAGCAACTGTCAGCCGGAAGATGCCGAACAAAGTTCTCTGATGTACAGCAGCACCAAAACAGCAGATAAAGAAGAGGATGTCATTCTGCACTTGGACATCCCCCCTCCACGGTCCGTCCTCTCCTGCTCTCAGGCCACTCTCAGCAGGAAGGGCACCCTCAGCCGCAGAGGGACACTGAGCCGCAATGGCAGTCTGCATGAGGACTACGCCTACAGCTCCGACTCCACAGGTAACATTAGGACCGGGCCTTGGAAAAACGAAACCACTGTGTAGCCCCGTGACTGATGGTTAACAACCTGGTTCTCCCCCCCCAAGCTAAACTACTGTGTAGTCCCAGGGCTGTCCACCCAAAAGAAGGCTCTTTGACCTCTGAACTAAACTACTGTGTAGTCCCTCCATTGTGGCTCTCATCTGCACTCTCCCCAAAACCTCAAAACTGTCACTTTTTACCACTAAATACTTCTTACCTGTGTGCATCCTTCCGTTTAGCCAGTTTAAAATGTTTAATCTGACATTTTTGAGATTTTTTTTTAAGTCCTATTGAAAAACTATTGTTTTTTGTACATTTAATTGTTCTGAGTAATGTTCCATAATGTGCAATTACTTGTGTGAGTGAATGTGCGTCTGCGTGCATGTGTTTGTGTGCATATGAGCATGTGGTAACATGTGTTCATGTTTATGTATGAGCAAACCTGATTTTGTGCAAGGAGAGATTCCCTATAATTCCAGATTTATTGCCAACAGTGATCACACCAGCACTCTAAAAGTTGTGTGTTCTCACAAAAAAAATACAATAAAAAAAAAAACTGAATTGTCACTGAGAAAAGATGGGGTTCATGCAAAGGAAACCAAGTCACAATGAATTTCAAGGCTTTTCATCACTATGAAAAGTCATGGTTTAGATTATGCTCGAGCTATGTCCATTATTATTAAGCCACATTGAGGGGTTTTTTCTTCCATGTCATAAAAACAGCTAAACAAATAGTCTTCTGTCTGTTACCATGGTGACAGTTCATGAAAAGAGGTACCCAACCAGCATGCATCCTGAACTACACATGATATGCACATAGTGTTTTCCTGGAGGTGCACATCCAAATCAATGGCCTTATTAGCCTCGGTTATGCATTGATCCAGCTTTTTATGTTGCTGTGGATCATTTTTAGTGCAACAGTGGGGATGTGGGGGTGGGAAGAGTCCTTAACAAACATTAACTAAGTAATTGTGTGCCAGCAGTTTGAAGGCTGGCTGTTTTTCAAAAGCGTTTGTTTTTTGGAACACACTCCCCAGAAATCAGTCTCTGGTCGCAACTCTTGATGCCTGTCCACAGCTACCGTGTCCCATTAAATTCTGAATCCTTCACAATTTCTACTGTAGCAATTGTCTAACCAAGTGTCAGCTCACCATTATCATCAAAAATACTGAAGCTGTCGAGGCCTAAAACGTTGCCTGAAATTAAAGCTTATCTTGCTGTGAAATGTGCAGTGAACAAAAAATGTGATTAGCCACATGTTCATAGGGCACATGCCAGTAGCTACACATTTCAGAGCTCAGATCTTGTGTAGAATTGCAATCTGTCACACAAGAAATACGACGTTAATCCTGTGAGATAGTATCTGTCTTGGCTTTAAAGATTGGCTTTAAATAGATTGTGTCATATAATTGACAGGGATGACAATGAAAACACATCAATGTTGGAGTCGTACTGAATATTTGGAATTGTCTAGCCCTTGGGTTTTTTTTTTTATTATTTTCATTTTTTTGGGATGTGCTGTGTTTCTGTGAGCTCAGGGATCAACTTACATTTATCGCCACGCAAATACTGTAAATGCATGCAATTAACTGTCAGCCCATATGTACCCCATGGTGTGTCACTAAAAGGAAAGCAAGAATTGAAGTCATTTTATACACTGCCCACACTGACCGTGTCTCTGCCCTGCCTTTAAGTCAACAGACTTCACATGCTCTCATCCTTTACTTTCATTCATGGAAAGGAAATGCGAATACGTCGACCTGCATTGCGTACCATGTATCGTGCCGTATGTTCACCCACCTCTTTTTGATAGGACATGAAAGCGCTGCATTGATCTTTGTACAGTACATGTGATTTGTGCTGTGACCTAACCCAAAGCCAGCCATTTTGTTTCTTTTATACATTTGCCACTGTTTCCAATAAATGTATTTTATCACCATGTTTAATTCTCAAGTCTTTTCTGTCGTTTTCTACCTTGTTCAATGAAAAGGAATGAACTAATCTATTTGATTCATGTATTTTGTGTGTCGGTTGGAGCTACAGTGTTATTTTGTATATTTTTAGCGACGGAATTGACCCTCGGAGTTCAAGGTCTTTCTTTTAAAAGCTTGTTCCTCACCAGCGGTCTTCAGCCTCGTGATCTGAAGGTCTGCATGTCCAGCCTACCTCGGGCCAGGAGTTGAGCACGAAGCTGAGCCTCAGCCTTGGCCTGGCACTGGGCGTGTGCTCATCATGGCTGTTTGTGTCTCAGCCTATGCTGACAGCTTACAGGGCTGCAGGGCTCAGACGATTGTTTATTCATCAGTCCCCTCCATGCTGCAGCTGATCCCCTCTCATGCAGTCTGTTGTCAAGGACTCTGCCATCAGCCATGGTGCAGGAGGAATCAAGAGAGCACTGCTAATTCTTGCATCTATTATCACTCCATTATGGAGGGCTTGAGTATAGAACCTTTCCTCTAGGTATCAGGTTTCTGTTACTGTATCTCAACAAACCTTTAGTTGGTACGATGCAGAACTCTTTCTGCTCTAAATAGAAGATGAATTATGCTTTGACACATACAATAATCAAGCTATTTTTTTCCTTTTACTAAAATGAAGAATTTCTCTGAAACGCTCTAGAGTGGACTGAGGAGAAACTGATTTTATAAAAGCTCTTTACAGTGAGGGTGATGGGGAGCTAGGGTTCATAATGTCCTCAACACAAATAAAATATTAAATTTACCATCAAAAACATATATCTTCTCCAATTATTATCTGTTTTATCAGCTCCATTTGGGCAGCTGGTGCCCCGGTGGTTGGGGAGTTGCCCCTGTGAGGTTGTGGGTTTGAATTCCAGGCCTGCCAGCGGTACCACTGAGGTACCTTTAGCAAGGTGGCTGCCCACTTGGTGAAGGGGTTAAATGCGGATAAAGAATTTCACATTGTTCACACCGTGTGCTGTGCTGCGTTCATGTGTGCCTTAAAGGGGCTTTACTCATTTAGGTGCACTTGATAGTTCACAATTACAAACTGTAGTTCATCTGTTTCTTTGTAATGTTAATCAGCTCAGCTTACTTCATTTATTATTGGTCAAGACCCCCAAAGTAGTTTTTAAACATCTCGGAGGTTACTGCTGGACTGAGAATATTCCACCAACTAAAAATATCCAGCCAGCTGTGCAACATCAGATGAACTATCATCAAACATTTGACATCTGGCTGGGAGTGAATCATCATTTCATGCAATAATCACCTGAGAGGTATCCTTTAGAGGTATTAAAGGCTCCACTCACCACTGCTTGGAACAATTCTGACTTGAAAGACTTGGGCAATTTCACATCAAACCACTCTGAGTGAGTTTGTTTCCATCTTAAAGATTTCATTACGCAGGAATGTAAAATTTAAAGACATCTAAGTGGCTTTTAGCTATAGTTGGCACAAATCAAGAGCAAAGCAGAGAAACCCAGAGAGCTCTTTCTTAGCATGGCTCTGATAACAGAGACAGAGAAATCCACTCAAGCTACACGACTAATTCACACGCCTTTGTGGGGGGAAATGAAAGCTGAGTTCACTGAGCTAGTGTTGGGTGCTGTCATTAAAATGTTCCAAGGAGATGAGGGCTTTCACTTTGCATCTCATCAAAATCGTGAGAGCTGTTGCTGCTGCTCCTCACTGCCATCTGCTGGTGCTCTCACATGACGTGTGACCGAGCACTGCTCTGACAGGCGACAGGTCAACAGCTTATTTTGGGTGATGGTGTCACAGGGTGAAGTGCTTGCTGGGTGGCTGCGAATCTTTTTTTGTCCTGACTTTATGGGTCAAGGACTTTACACCATATCAGTCATAACATTAAACTCACTGACAGTGGTGAAGGGAATAACATGTATTAGCACCAGTCAATGGGTTGGGCTACATTAAGCAGCAAGTGAACTTTCCGTTAATGTGAGCAAGCATAAGGACCTGAGTAACTTTGACGAGAGCCGATGTCTAGATAACTGAGTGAGATCATATCCCAACTGGCAAGACTTGTGGGGTGTTCCCAGTGTTTCGGAGATAAGTGGTCTCATGGTAAATGAGTGGTCTAAGGAAGGACAACCAGTGAACTGGTGACTGGGTCATGGCTGCTCAAGGCTTATCGATTCACATGGGGAGCAATGGCAAGCCCAACTTGTCTGTTTCCACAAATGCAGCAGAAACTCCTGAAAAAGGTCAAGTCAAGTAGATTTTATTGTCATTTCTACCACATACACAGTACATAGTAAAAACGAAACAACGTTCCTCCAGGACCATGGTGCAACACAAGAACAGAACAGAACACAAGTGCAAAACAGGACAGAACAAGAGCAACATGCTGGCTATGATAGAAAAGTGCCAGAACACAAAGTACATCACAGTCAGCTAGCCACAGCCTAGTCTAAATGCCCATGCTACAGTGGGCACATGCGCCTCAGAACAGGACCATAGAGCAATGGAAGAAGGTGGCATGGTCTGAAGAATGATTTTTTTTCCCCTTGTACCAGGAGAAGAGTTGACACTGGGGCAGTGTGATGCTTTTGGTAAAGTTCTGCTGGGTAACCCTGGGTCTTACTTTGTTGCAAACTAAATACATCCCTTCAAGGACATGGTATTCTCTAATGGAAGTGGCCTCTTTCAAAAGGATAATTCTCGCAGCTGCACTCGACTTATCCAAGAAATTCAACAGATATCAATCCAACTGAACATCTCTGAGGATGTGCAAGGACCTAAAGTCAGGTCGGTGTCTGCACAAATTGAAACAAACAACACTCCCCTAGGAACACGGTGCCATATAAAACAACACGAAACAACCCAAGTGCAGACAGGACAACTCAGTGCAAAACAAGATTTCAAAACAAGAGCAAACAATATATTTTATTACAGGTCAGGGCTGCAGCCAACAAAAAGTACAGAGAGTGAATACAACATTGTGCCAGAGACGGTATTCTAGCAACAAAAAAATCACAGAGATAACAGTAATAAATACTGAGCAATTATAAACATTGTGTAATAAAAAATAATAGCTAAAGGATAAAAATGTAGCACAATAGAAATAATTCCCAGGCCATGCTTTGATGCTGCTGCTCTTCACAGGATGTAGAGACACTGCTGAGCTCTCTTGGTAATGAAGCTCGTGCTGATTTGAACACCAAAGAACTTTGTGGATAATCTCCACTGGGAAGCTGTTGATGTTCGACAGAGGGTTATTATGACTTTCTGTCTTGAAGTCAGCCACCATTATTTTTCATGAGAATTGGTTCTGCACCAAACCATGAGCCATTGTCCTTCTTCTCTATGCCTTAACATGTCATTCCCACAGGTCACACTCACCAGTCTTCAAGGAAGTTGAGAATGTGGTTTGAGGTGCCATAGAGACAGTGTGTGAATTGTCCCGCCATATTTGGGGGGTGCTGCCTTTTTTAACACCGTCCTCCCACCTGCATTTTTGGTCTCGGGGGAGAATGGTGGTGATGGCATCATCCATTGAACGATTGTGACGATACACAAACTCCTGGTGGTCTAGTAAAGGCAGATTGGGCTTTGTGTGACTAACCTCTTGTAGCACTTCGTGATGATAGGTGTGCATCAGTGGTGGCTCCTGGTCAATATTTTTGGTGAAACAAACCACCCTTAATTCCCATTGTGCGCTGCAAAACAAACTCAGTACCTCGCCGTGCCCCTGTGCAGCTTGATTTTCTTACCCAAAGTACTTCACCTCCATGTTCTGCTTTTGCTGCCTCACATTTTGATGTATCTTCTCTCTCCTGCTCTTCCCTCCATCTCCTCATAGTTAGTGTTAAATCACTACAAAATATAAAAAGTATTTTATTATCCATGTCTTACAAACACATAACAGTATTGTATATTTCAGCAGTACATCATAAACAAAATGTCAAGAACACATATCTAACTTCTTTCTCACCTCCAAGCCTTCTTGGTGAAGTTGTTCATCACTCTGTCAGACCAGCAGGGATTTTTTTCCAGGGATTTCTCCAGTTCTAACTTGGCTGGGTGGTAGTGGGGATCGCTAGCAAGCAGTCAAGCTAACAAGCTAATGCCCTTCTATCTGTGCACTCGTAGACAAATAATAAAATATAAAAGAAAAGGAGATATTAATGAAGACTAGTAAAAATTTGTTACACGTTTTGTTATGTATGAAGCTTTAGTTTCACACTCAATGTCAGTGCTCAGTACATAAAAGAGTAGAAGTGAAAACAAGGTGATTGGCCACAGTGTTATGTCAGAGAACATAACCCTACAGTTGTACCCTACAACTACAGTAGGCAGTCACTTGTGTCACGGGTGGGACTTATTTGAGACCTTGAAAATCCTCGAATCCTCGACGAATGGGGGCGCTAATAAATGGGGACGCTACTGAAACATGTTTCACTGCAATTCTGTTTCACCGCGGTTGGGGGTGGCGCTGTTTCACGTTTTTGACCAGAGCCGTATACCACCGTAGTATATAACTGCAACGCTATTGAGAAACTGAAATTAGGAGCACAACCTTATTTTTATAAGCATCTTACTGTTTCACACCAATAAAAAAGTGAGTTATTAATTTTTTTGGTATTTTTCTTGGTGAAACATTGTTTCACCTGTAGTCTTATAGAAACCGCCTCTGTTGTGCGTGATGATGCAGGTCAGTAGTCATTGAACTACTAGAACAAGTCTTCTCGTGCACAGAGATGATGGCGGTGGCTTTGAAGCACAATGGGACAACAGTGGTGCTCAGTTAAATATTGGAGCTGCTTATAGGAACACCTGCCAGCTGGTCTGCATGTCCTCTGAGCACCTGGCCACGTATGTTTTCTAGCCCAGCTGCCTTCCATGGATTACTCTGAGTACTCACATTAGCCACTGTCAGGCAGAGCACCTGGTTGTTGGGGGAAGAGATGTGTTCCTTTCTGCCAAATGATGCACAGAAGTTATTCAGCACATCTGGAAGGAAGGCTCACCATCTCATTCAGACGGAGAAAAAGATCTGCCACACAATATTATCAAGGTGGTTTTGGATATGTCTGATTGGTGCAGCCTTGCCATAAATTGAAACAAATGTGTTCGTACAACTTTAGGCCTGTCTCACTGGGGGAAAAAAAGAATAAATGAGCCACAATGAGCTAAGCACAATGAACTGTAAACATAGCCTACTGGGATAGTTGCTAGTCTTTAAATGCCACTACACCTCAATCTACAGGACCTGCAATAAATAAACAGCTGAATACTGAGCCAAAATGGGATAAACTAAAGATAAAAGTCATCACAGCTCTGCCTACAAGGCCATAAAAAACCTGTAAAGCTAATCTGAATGAGCAGCTATAGGTAGCGAGCTACAAGCTAAGCTAGAGTGGTTGCTAGTTTACTACTCAATACAAAACCTGCACAAGCAATAAAAAAGAGCTTAAAGACCCACAGACTAGCTTACTGTGGCAGTTCTGCAAACGTTACCGCACTTCTACTTGCAAGAAATACCGACCTCATCGAATTGACTTACCAAATTGAAGTTTCAAAGGACTTTGTTTTATTTGTTTGATGTTTTACATAGACATGAATGGTGACTGGATTCTGTCGCAGCTTTGCAAATGCTGTTTCTGTTTTATGCAAAGCAATAACAGACAGCAGCTGCAACTTATTTGGCGAGAGTGATTGGAAAAGAAAAAGAGGAAGTAAAGCAAGAAGCACGAGTAGATCAATACCACTACTGGCACAGTATGAGGAGGCCTACTGTTAGTGGATTTATTTTTTCCACGTCGAATGTGAAGGTCAGAGGCTGCACATTTTTACCAGTGACGTCTTAAAATCAAAAGTAAGTTTTTGAAAGACTGTTGAAGATCTTATAAATTTTAGATTATAAAGTATCAATTTGTAGCAAAAGTATTGATGCCTTGGAGAAAGCAGTCCTTTGCACACGAACAGTAAAGATGATCTTAACACTGTGACGCTTTTGGGCAGATGGGGCTTGGTCGAAGAAAAAAAATCTGGCATTAATTAATTAAAAACACACATAGCGCAGGCTCAGAAACCTTATACAACTACAGTAATAAGATATATGTGAAGAAGAATAAAGTATTTAGAAATGCTTTAAACTAAACTGAACTGAAAATATATTTTAACTAAATACTGACTTGGCATAAGCATGAGCTCATGCAGTTAATTGCTGCTGTAGTTTCCTTGCATCAGACATGGAAGGAAATAACAAAGCTTTGTCTTCACATGTAACAGTGATTAATTGTAACAGTGGCTGGAAAAATGGGAAAGAGAGGGATAATAACGCACAGTCAACTAATTCAAAAGTCAACTCTTCATTAAGGCCTGGTCTTCACCATTTCATATATGCAGAAAGTCATCAGCAGTTTCTTTATCACTCCAATTAACCGCGCAACAGCGCCGACACTATGAGAATGAGAAGGTCTCATCAGAATTTTCTCTTTCTGCTGCCTTGTTCTTCTTCCCTTTTCTCGTCTCAGTGCGTTAACGCTTCATTTCTCATGGAATAACCCACCACCACCCCCCTCCCTGCAGGCCACTCCATGGCCTGAACCACTTCTGTGGCATGAAGTCAGAAGCAGTCCACAGACAGCTCTGCTACAAGCCTGACCTATTTAAATCCTGCAAAAGCCTGCAGGACTGTCTTCCTCTCTATCTGGTAGGCACAGATTGGCTCTCGGTGGCTTGTCACTGAATGATGGCGCATAAAATCAATCAAATTCGTAATCAATCAATGCATCAGTTGTCACTAGGTAATCTCATTAATTGCTGACAGCTTGCAAACTTGTAAGTATAAAAATACGCATGTTAACTGTAATAAATCAAATTGTCTAATGCTTCACTGTGACAACATAAATCTCAATAATCAATGTAAATAACCATATGCTACATGTAATCGCTTATGTAACAGTTTCAACTCTTCAATTCAGTCCATACCATGATTAAATAAGCAAATTTTGATCCTCTACGTACACGCATGTGTAATTATGTATTTCAAAACTATATTCTGGGTCTGTAATGATTTTCTAACTGAAACTTTTACAAATACTGTATTCTGAGGCTGCATAGTGGGCCCCATGTGCATCCTCTTTAACAATAATAGTCGCACAGTGGACATGCACAAGATAATCATACCGTCATTCAGGCTAAAAGCTCAGCATACAAGTCAAGAGATTGTCTTTCAGTTTATACTAGAGTTTATAGTCTGGTGGGCCTGAGCTACTGTATGTAAATATGCTCTCATTCCCCAAGGTCCCATATTTAGCATGTCACCCCATAGCAGAATAACTGTTCATTGTGAAGCCCTCCATGAGTATAAAGAATTGAAGAAGGCAGAAAGGAAAAAAAAAGCGGGGGTTGTGTTCTATGCCAATTCTTTATAATGTATCGCCCCCTACAGTGCAACCTGCACAATTACAATGCAAAGCAAGTTCTCATACTTGGCCATATTATTTCTTTTGTACGAAAGTCCATGTGATTGCAGCAACTACAAATCCAACATGTCAGATAACACTGCAAACGGAGAAGCTCATATGATCACCATATGACTTACGCACAAACAATGAGGTTTCTTTCAAAGTATTTACATTTATTCAAGGAGGAACTGTAAGGAGGCAAGTACAGTACAATATAGTGTCAACCTGGTGCATCACATTTTAGGCACTTATCATAAAAAAATAAATTTGTTTCTCACATCCTAATAAAACCCAGACAGCCTATATGACATGAGCATTAAACATCAAATGACTGATTAGACTTTTTTGCCTCGGGATAAAAATTATTTGGTTGCTGTCCCGTTGGTGTGTGACAAGGTGAGGGTCATGCTTTTTGCTTACTGATGGCATAGTGTAGTGGTAGTGTTAGGCAGGGCCACTTGTGCATGAGCAGAGTGAGGATGGTGACTTGAGAACATTAAAGAGAGATTTCAGACAATGGATGAACACCTATAAAGTCAGCCAAAAGGTGGAGAACATCAGATACAAATAGCCTAATCTGCCTTCATTCAACAGCTTTGAGTTGAAATAGTGATTGTCATCTCAAAGGTGAAGGGTAGGAACCTGACGAGTCAAACTGCGACATAAATAATCACGACCCCGTCTTTAAGTTTTACCAAACTGGTGCACAGACAGCAACAAGCTAGAAATAATCATAAAAGACGAATTTAAAACATTGCCAACATGGACGTAACAAGCACGAGTTTAAACAACAAATGTGGATGTGGAAATGTGGATCTGAAAACGGATCAATTTGCTGGCTTTTATGCACATGACATTGTGAATGCTGGCAGCAACAGTGAGGTAAAGTAGAACCTGTCATTAATAAGTTGACCATCTTACTGTGAATGGCTGGCAGGAAGATTTGCATAAGTTAATAACCACAAAGACAGACCAGAAAGTTAGGGTGTAGATTCTCTCTCTAGTGGCGACACCAAGCTACCTCGCTGACACAAACTCTGACTAGCTATTGTTTATTACAATGCACTAGACTATTGCAGTGTCCCCTGTATGCAGTGTCCCCTGTACTCGAAACGTTTTTGGGCTGAAGTAATCGCCACTTAACCCATCGACCCTAGGAGCGTACACAAATGTCACAATTGACTTTAGCAGAGAACAAGACCAACCGCTTGGTAAAAACTTTGAGGCAGATCGAGGCACTCGAGTATCATAGAGAATGAGAACAAAACGCAGTTAGTGTTTGGTTGGCCATTTGAGGTTTGCTGGCTTGCATCTCAACATGTTCCACTTTTTTTTCTCTTGTTCATTGAAGTGTAACCATGCTGTGCAGGTTCCCAACTTCATTCAAGCAGGAAAACAGAAAAACAAAAATCTAAATGGAAAAACGAGACAATTTCTCAGCTGTTTAAAACAACGCGAGATTGATTATTGCTACTAAAACGACACTGGGTCAATTTCGATGTGTTACAAGGAGATGCAATGGCACCAACAAAACAGCACGAGATAAATGAAAAATACAGTGTATGAATAAAAACGGTTTTGAAGCAGCAGCTTCCACAGGAACCTAAAGGTTTGTTTCTAGATCAATCTGCAGTATTCTTTAAACAATGTCAAAGACCTACATGTATGCCTGCATAAAGTTGTAACTTTTGCCACAAGAGTCGATGCTAAACAGGGACATGTTTACAATTAAAGTGTAATAAAACCATAGGTAAAATACCCTCTGTGACCTCTACCAAGGGGTAATGTATGCAGCCAACCTAAAGACACTTTGAACATTGCTGCTGAGCTAATATAAAGCATCTATTAATAAACTGGACTGTTTACTTTAAGGATTATGAAATTACCTGAGCATTTTGTTATCTGACTGCATTAAAAGGTCTATCACAGACAGCACCTTCTTTTTGTATACCAGTGATCTTTTTGCTTTGCACCATAGACATACAGTGTGTCCAGTTTTCACAGTTCCATTCTGTACATACGCAAGGGCTGAGATTTAAATATACATGGGTTAAAACTATTTACATATAAATTGGTTTCAGGTACCAAACTCTTTCTATTACACTATATCCTTTAAAAACATCTGGAGGGATAGCTATGGAAAAGTAATATTAACAACCTATGTGTATCTAACTGTACTATTTTAAAAATAAAAAAAAAACAGAATTGTGTATCTTCAGTCTCAGTTCTACGTAAGAGGACCCAGTCTGAGGGCTTTGTGTTTACGTTAGAACAGCTTATTCCAGTCTCTTGTAGCCTCCATAAGGTGCCGCTGTCCATGGCCAATCCACTCTTCTTGATTGTTGAACTTTCGGCCACAAAACCAACAACTGAACCTAGGCGTCTGCTCTAATCTTGTGGTGGAGGACAGCCTCACTACTTCATATTTGCTCTTGGTTGTCTTTTTTAACTTCAGTTTTAAGATGAAATGCTCTTTAACCTTGCTCCCTAATGGCCGAACTCTTGAACCTGCCTTGGAGAGTGTACCCTCTGGACCAATGAGGCTCCACTCAGAGAGGGCCTTGACTGTGCTCTGAGACAACACCACCCTGACAACTTCGCTTTTGTACCTGTTAACCGACTTCATAATGTTCACCACTTCAGGAATGTCAGCATCAGGGTGGTTCAGCACCACCACTGGCTGGTTTCGATGGGGACATTTGGTTTGCTGAAGTGGGCTGAAGGGGGAAAGCCTGAGTGTTCTTTCAACATCTTTTGCTGCAGGCTCCCACAGCAAGGCGACCTCAGATGACTTGCTTGAGAATCTCCTCGTTTTAGGGGAGATCTCCAATGTTTCCTCAAACAGACATCTCCTCCTCCTCTTCCGCTGGCTGCGTGGACGAGTGTGCATGGGGAGCAGCGGTGACTTCTGAAGCACTTTGCTGTCCTCCACCCTGTTTTTAATGTCAATGCTTGACTGTGGTAAAATGTTTTTAAACTTTGTTGGGATGGGTTCGTGAGTACTAGAGGTTTTCAGTCCTGCTGACAAACTAGTTAAAGATTTATTTGAGGACATAAGAAGGTAAGGTGACTGGAGAGAACTTGCAGCAACATAAATAGGTTTTTTGTCTGAATTGCACGGTGCAGTGGAGAGGAACCTAGTGCCATTAGGACTTCTGACGATCTTGAGGAAAACCTTGTTTTTACCTCCATCAGTAACTTGGCTGCCCTGGTTTGCTCCCTTCGCATCTGAACTATTTAGTAGTATCCCTGACTTAGCTGGAGAGATATATCTAACCAAGTAAGCTTGCGTTCCAGTTTGCAAGGGAGTCCCTTTATCAGCTGAGTTCACAGGCATAGCCAATATTGGGTGGGTGGTCAGCACAGTCTTAGAGGTCGAACCAGTTGATTCTTTACTTACTGGCACAACAGGAAGTGGTCTTTGAACTAAATAACATGTCGGCTGTGAGTTGGCCGTTTGCTCTCCCGATGGCGGCTTTACAGCACTTGATAAGAGAAGGGGCCCTTTCAGGGCGGAGGAACTGACAAGGAGGCGGCCTCCACTACTGCTTACTGCTTGCAGGAGCGATGTATGTCCTTCACCTTCACCACCTGAAGCCTGAGCGGACATTCCAATTCTGCCTCCATTTAATGTAACAGACAACCCTGTACCTTTGCTAGGCCTTTCAATTCCTGGCTTCACATAGGACACATTCACTGTGGAAGCACAGGACTTTGTAATGAGTTTAAACCCAGGACTATTTTTCAGTTGGACTGGCACAGCATAAGGGGTCTCTGTGGTTTTAAGGAACATCTGCTGTTTTCCCTCAGGCATCTGCAAGATCCTAAGAGTTGTTTTGGTCGACCTAATAGCATCGGTTGTTGCGGCTGAAGATACCATCCTCTCTTTCTCGAGCTGCTGGCTGATGATAGCATCCGAGTGCTGTTCAAGTATCTTGCCCAAAACAGCTGCATTACTCAAAGTTGCGGTTCCTCTCTCGATCGCTGGAGAAACACTATCTGTTTTTCCTGACTCTGATAAACAGGCTGCTCCTCTATCAGTCTCTGGCAGCTCTGGAATAGGTAAATCATCATCAACAGTAGCTATGCACTCATCAACCTCTATATCACTATCTGAAACCCTTTCAAGTGCTTTCTTGTCATTTGCTAAAACTAGATCATCCCCTATGCTACATTCCATGCTTCCTACATTTTCTTCTTCAGACTGTTCATTTGCAAACGGCGGGGATGCAGGTAGCGTCAAGCTCCAGTCCGAGGCTAGCTTTAGTTCATCAAAATCATCTTCACACTCATCTTCCTCCAAGTCCTCTGGTGAGTGTTCGTCACCTTCCAGTGAATCGGGGGAACTGCCAAAAGAGTCTTTAGAGTAATTGTGAAAGCTAAACACCTCCTGACTTGGAGAATTTTGCAAAAGAATTTCAGCCGTTGTGTTACAGTCTTTGGCATCAGGGGACTCCTCTATACTTGCTCTGTTCTGTGGGCTTATGTCTAAGAGAGTCGCTCCATTTGGAGTAACACTCAAAGATTCATTATCCACAATTGCGTTATCTGGGACTTGCTTCTTGGTTGAAGAGGTGTCAGTGGGCAGCATAAGGTCAGTGAGGGAATCCGCCTGAGAGGTCTTTTCATTTGATAACCTAGGAGAAGAGGCTATAGTTGCTGTACTCTTATTTGTACTTTCATCACAAATAAGGGGTTGTTTCTCTTCATCTTCTGAAACTGAAGGCTGACTCTTTTTCACATGGCTTCTTGGTGAACTCTGCTCTATAATGTTCTCACATGCACTAGACTCTCCAGTGAATTTATCGCTACAACTTTGATCATCCACTAAATGACCCATCTGTTCAACTGACTCGTCTGAGACAATTCCGTTTGTGGCATCATCTGCAATGCAATTAGAAGTCAGTGCAGATGGTGGAGCATCACTTGCTGATACCAGCATTAAGTCAGATTTCACATCAGAATTAGTTCTGATGGATATAAGCTCAACTGCAGTCGAGTCGGACTGTAATGTTTCATCCTCACCTGTATCTACTACAGTATCCAGTTTAGTAAAGGATTCTGAAGGAGCTTCTTTCTCCTTAAGCATATTTGTGGTTGTGCTCTCAGCTGCAGTTACATCTGCTGAGTGGGTTTTTTTTGCAAATGGGACAGAAAGCTCATGTTCATGTTGTGGTGACTTCCCATCTGGATGACTTTCTAGGTTCATGAAAAGTGAAGCCTCTTTGGTAATACTGGAAACTAAATCTACACAATGTGGGTCTGATGGAGGAGTCAGTAACTGGCTAGATTTTTCTAAAGCGTCCATGCCAACTTGGTTTATAGCTAAACTAGTTCTATCCAGCCTTGCTTCAAGTTCTAATAAAGGTGACTGGTCCTCTGAATCTCTTTCTATATCTTGTGCCTCAAATCTGTTTGAAGTAGTGAAATCTTTCTTTTTCTCAGAGTCCAGACCAAAGAAAGACTTCGATTTAAGCGACAATGGGGAGCAAAGAGAGCTAGCTGTCTTTTTATCATCCTCAGAAACATCGCCGGGTGACATTTCATTTTTGGTAGAGGGTTCCTGTTTTGTTGGTATGACTTTTAAAACTAAATGTTTTTTACCATCGACCATCTTAAAGCCCATGACTTTTGTGGTACAGTTAGGAGGGATAGAAATTTTGTTTTTGACCATGAGAACAGTTAATCCATTACTGTTGCTTGGATTCAAATTTCCAGATCCAGAACTGAGCTCGTTCTCTTGTGTCTTTGGCTGTGGAGTAGTTGGCGTTACTGGGTAAGAACACTGGGGTTCGCTCTTGAGTGGACATTTATTCCACAAGTTACTCTCTTTTTTCACACCGACGGCTCTTTCGAGGAATTGCTGTGTTTCCTCTAGTGTCTTCTCTGGATTAAACAACCTGCCACTGTGGTCAAGCAAACCAACTCCAGGAAAAGAATTGAGCTTCGTCATCCACTGAGGGTCCCTGGCGGCTCCAGTCGGACTCTTTTTAAGCAGCATTTTCAGTCCTGGAGAATTAACTCCAGAGTTGTCCTCCGTTGACTTCCACCTGTTTGCTCTATCCATTTCTTCTCCATGAGCCACAGTCAGATGTTTACTTAAATACTCCCTCCGTGCAGCACCATAGCCACAAAACTGACATGTGAAAGGAAAAGTGCCAGAGTGAACTTTCCCATGTGTGGGACTCAAGGGTGGATACCTTACACATTTGTGGCTGCCCTCGTTATGATAATGAATGTGCTGAACAAAGGTGCCTGCATCTCTGGTGGAAAAGTCACATTTTTTACAGTGAAACAGTCCATTACAGCTGTGGCACATAATGAAATGCCTGGTGAGTAAAAGTAGAGAGTACTGTACTCCATCATTGCAGATCTCACATGTTACCAAAGTGTCGCGATGTCCAATGCGATGTCGCTGGAGAGAAGGGAACTCATTGGTGACGAAAGTACAAAGATCACAAGGATATGTTGGAAGTGATCCCTTGTGAGTTGCTTGAAAATGTTTCAGCAAGTCATTGGGGCTGTAAGTGGCGTCATCTTTGCATTCAGAGCAGCAAAAACTCAGTATCTTCCCAGAGAAAATAGCCCCTTGTTGCAGCTTACAAGGTGATTTCTCAGAGGCTTTACTTTCTGTTTGAGAAATATCAATGCCTGACTCCACGGACTGGGTTTCATCTTGATCACTAAGGTCATTGTATGTTGTCTCTGATGTCTGATTTGCAAGCTCTGTGGAAGAAGGCCATGTCTGGACCACAGCGTCATCGTTGTCATCATCCTTGCTCTGGTCATGGCTTTCCAGGGGGTCATCTGGAGTGGCCTCCATGTTTTGTAGCAAATGTTCCTGCAAGAAAGAGGAAATCTGTCAGAAAGATTTCTCTTCTTATAGACCTAGGCATACACTAAGCAGACACTGGAGAAACCTTTAGGGATGCACCGAATATTCAGCCACCGAAAATGGCAAAAAAATGCATATTTGGATTAGAGTCAACATGTCTGCCGTGTGGCGCATTTCAATATATCTAAGAAAGACACGCGGTGCCACAAAGACTCACTCTGCATTCATTTATCATATAAAATCATTACATCCCAATCGCCATGCAGAGTATGAAGCACAGAAGAGGGCACACCCAGTCCGTCTATGTTATTGAAAAGGCAAGAAAGTTTTTTCAGTGGTTAAAGTTACTGTATGGGCTGTGATTTTTTTTTTATTTTTTTTTTTTGGCTGACACCGAAATCCCAAAGAAATTAATATACCGATTTTTTTTTGTAATATTGCCGTTATTGCTGGGACTGTGTACTTATACATTTTATTTATAGAGCGCTTTTAAAGATACTCAAAGTCAAGCTTTGCAATTGCATAAATTAATATTCTTGGTTCAAATATGTATTTAGCATTCAAACAAAGCACAATATAAAATATATAATGGCCCCACTCATGAATAGCCTAAAAAAAAGGTAGTTGAAATATTATACAATGAAATATTTTCTCTCATAAAACAAGTGGATTCAAGTGCATTTTAATATTCTGAATGAAGTGCTTCAAAAACTGTTGAAAGTTATAACATTCTCTGTAGGCCTATAACAAAATAGCATACTGGAAAACTTTCTTGCCTTTTAAAAAACGTCCGCCACGGACAAGAGTGTGTGTGCTTGAAGGGTCTTCTGTGCTTCATACTCTGCATGGAGATCGGAATGTTTTGATTTTATATGATAATTTAAATCAAAACAACCCGATTTGATAACTATTCGGTGCATCCCTAATTGTTATGTTTTAAGTAGCAACCATACTGAGTGATTTGTGCAAATGTATATTTATACATAAACTACAGGCCAGATGTTAGTGCCCCCCTGAAATAAAAAAAGAGAGAATGCTCTTTCAAATTCTTTTTAAAGAAAACATCAGAAATACTTCAAACAAATATAACTGATTGATTTTCAATGTTTTATAGTCCTATACCTAGGTTTTGACATATCAGGTCTGTCTTTAAGTGCACTCAATTCTTCTGGTTTACATATCACTGGAATACTTTTAATCTTTAACAGGATAATGATCTTGTGCCAAAACTATATTCAGTACAAAGAAAAGCAAAGAGTTTTGAGAACTGGCCTACCAAGCCTCCAGATGTTTCTCTCATTGAGCTGGCATGGGATAAACTAGACTAATAAGTTCAAAATGAGCATCCAGCAAAGGATACAGAACTGCCTGCATGTTTGAAAAGGTGCTGGGAGGGTTTGGATGCAGGTTATTTCCAAAAAATGCAACACGGGATGCTGTGAATCTGTGCTATTGTGATGAAGGCAAGGGGTGGTATTTTGATGAAACTAGTAGATACAGGGGCAGCTGGTAGACTAATGGTTAGGGTGTTCACCCTGTGATCAGAAAGTCGTGGATTTGTATCCCAAGACTCCTAGTGGCACCTGCTTTACTTGGAGAATAGGTTAAATGCAGAGGAAGAATTCTGTGTAGTTCACGCCATGTGCTGTGGTGTGTTCACGTATGACAGTATGGTCACTTTACACTTAACGCTATTTTTACACGTTACAAGTTTGGCATCCATTAAATAGCCCTTACAGTGTATAGTGTAACATTATACCTCCCAACCAGTCAGTTATATTTGTTTTAAGTATTCCTAATGTCTTATTATAATTAAAAAATGAAAGAGCAGCATAGCCTAATCTGAATTTTCAGTTAACCCCCCCTCCCCCACCAGTTAAAATGTATGAAATAGCAAGTATAAACTCTATCAACAGCATGGTTTAATACACTACCTCAACTTTAGATGCTCTGTTGGATTGTGAGGAACAGAGGCCAAAGAAGAAATAAGAACAGACACGAAAGTAAACTGTTATGCTGATTAAGCAAGGAAAACGGCATATTTGGTTTAGTGAAACCAGCATTCTTTAAGAATGCCTTGTCTATGTTACACAGTTCCAATGTAAGGCGAAGCCATGAGAAACAATATAATAAAAAATTTCTTATAATAAAAAATTTAAAGAGCAGCATATCTTAATCTGAATTTTCAAAAATTTTCCAAAAGTTAAAATGTATGAAATAGCAAGTATCAACTATATCAACAGTATATTTGGTTTAGTGAAACCAGCATTCTTTAAAAATGCCTTGTCTATGTGACACAGTTCCAAAGTAAGGCGAAGCCCCAAGGAACAATGTAAAAATCAGGAGCATCAAAATGATACCCAATGCCCCGTAAAACCTTTTTTAAATAATCTTCTTTTGTAACTTATTTTATCTTCAATCTGAACCACCCACGGACAAACTTGCCTGGACATGTTTGGTCAAGATTTTAAACTATATAAACCAGGACTATCCAACAAAACAGTACCAGTTTAAACTCAGAAGGCAATTCCTAAGTTCTAAAATTAAAAGCAGATGGCTAAAAATATTATAAATGTGGTATTTACAACACCATTACAAAAAAACCTTACTTTACAGACTGTAGGTTTTTGTCCAGCCAGTTTTTGGGTAATATGCATAAGTCTGCACAGATGTTTACCAGTAGCATTCACTTTTCATGGATATCATCGGTCCTAAAGAATACTGAACAACTGCATATTTCATTACAAATATGCCGTAATTAATCCTGACTATTGGATGTGTTGTGTTATTATATTTTTGCAATTTTGCATACTCCTATTTCCAGCACACCCTTTAGCTACATTCAGCAGATCACTTCAAACTCCATATGGATCACATTTTCTCTCTGTGCCGGAACACATTTCCGAGTGATACTCAGTATGACAGAGTGTTTTCTCTCAATGGTAAGTGTGGTAGTGGAGAATGGAGGTAAAACCTTATTTGAATGCTGCTGCCACGCCCACTGGTGCATGGCGACACAATCAAAATTCAAAGGCTGCTGAATTTTGGCAAAAGTAACACATCTAAGACTACAGCAAAGTGAGAAATGTGTCTTTTCAATGCAATAGTGACAGAAATCTTGATTAAAGTTACAGGACTTTAACCAATAAGCTGTATTGTGATTTCAGACTTTGGGTGATGCACAGTACACATATTTACTGCTGTGGGCGAAATATGGACATACTGTAACTTCCTACAGTACAACTGACCCACAACTTGAAAAACGTATTTTTTGCTGAATCAGATAATGAAAAAAAAAAAAAAAAACATTTTAACAGCCACCCTTAAAAATGTCAAGTCTTAACTAAACAGACAACCAAATTTTGCATAGACTTGTGAAACAGTAGACTTGGTGCTGATGCAGATAAAATACCAATGCTCATCGATGATGCATCTGAGATGTTGAACATCATTAAATCTTCAAGCAAAAAAGTCCAAAACTTCGAGCATGCCTGTTCCTATTTCCACAGAGTTGAAAAGGCTTATCTGAGTGAACTTCTGGATGTGAGTCTCCATGCAGGCCAGTGAGGAGCACATAATTCAAGGTTAGCCCATACATTTCACCGCAAGGCAAGTTTTGGCACTTGTGGTGACTCTTCGTCCATAGTTGGAATGATGCTGCTTCACCATCCCTCCCTCTCACTCAAGGCAGCCCATGCCTGAGGAATGACTTGGGCCTCTAAAAGCTGAGGCATTGCTTTTTTTTTTATTTGACAAAACTACGAGTTAAGTTTTTGAGCGCGGCGGACGAGCACAATGCACAAAAAAAGACAAAAAAAAACACGAAGGAAGTGCCGTGCGAATAGTGCAAGCAACTTAGCCCCGCTCCCTCGCACCCCACGACCGACATAACAGACTTGGGCCGTTTAGAAAGGCCACGCAAAGTAAGTCTTTTAAGCAGCCCATTATTTAAGCAAAAAGAAAATCCACACAAAATAAAGCAAGTCGCCCCCACCCACGCAGGACATCACACGCTCAGGGCGCCCCCAGGAGTCGAGGAATAAGATGAGATTGCGAGCAAGTGTTCTCCACAGTCACGACAAACGGAGAAAACCGACGTGTATGTTTGAATGTTCAGAGAAAGCTTGTTTTAGATTAATTTACCTTTCTTTTCTCTTCAGGCTGGCAGGTCGGTGATGGCGGCCATGACAGTTCCATCCGGGTAACGCGCGGCTCTCTGAGTGTGGGTCTGTGTGTGTGTGTGCGCGCGTGTGTGTGTAGTGAAGCAGGAACTCAACATGGCTCTGTACCTGAAAGTCTCATTAGGTTGTCCTCCAACTCTTTCTATTTTAGTCCATTTCTTCCTCAGAAAGACAGTCAAGTGTCGTCTTAACAACTAATTGTTGTAGCAGGAGCCCAAATGAGCACATTAGTTTTGAAACACGCTCTTGTTTTTGTTGTTGACGTTTATAACAGCACTATAAGCCCCAGCCCACTGAGTGAGCAGAGCTGAGTGGAGACTTTCCGGGCGCCATGTCTGCTGCTCCACTATGGCACGCCATTTTACATGGCTGTCACCAAACTGCGTTCTTCTGTTTTGATCTCTTTAAACTAGCCAGTGTTAACATTTACCCCAACATCGATGTTAACGGAGTCTCTGAGTGCTTCTGGTTGACTTTGGAGGAAAAACATGGCCTGTACTGTATGTTCTTTTATTTGAGATTCTTAAATTGACTACAGATTTAAACCAGTTTCATCTTGACCTCTGGTTTATCTTTGGAGCTGGTTTAATCCAGCTTCATCTTGACTACTCGCTTAATCCAGCTTCTTCTTGACTGCTGGTTGAATTCAGCTTCATATTGACTACTGATTGAATCCCATTTCACTTACCAGACATTGCTGTGGCAGGGCAAAATCAACCTAAAAGACAATAGTAGTACAAAAATGTCACATTAAAAAATTATTTTAAAATGTGCCCAGACTGTTTAATACACATATATTTTCAGACTGTCTGCTGTGGCAGTGCCAGATCAACCTAAAGGATAATAAAAGTATAAACTGGTCAAATAAAAAGCTGCCAAAATTAATATGTGCCCAGACAGTTTAGCCCAAATATATTTTCAGGCTGTCTGCTCTTTCAGTGCCAGATCAACCTAAAGGACAATAAAAGTATAAACAAGTCACTTATAAAGCTGCCAAAATGAATGTAATCTGTGCTGATTACTTGAAGTGTCGTGTTAATTCATTGTTGCCATTTTACGTAGATCGTTGACATTCTTTGTTGATAGTAAGTGGGGCAGTGAAAAAATTAGGTAAATCGTTTTAATGGCGCCGCATCAACCACTGGTGCATGATGATGTTATCAAAATTCTTTTCAAGGTTGGCAAAAGTAACTCTTCCATCAAAGACTACAGCAAAGTGAGAAATTTGTCTTTTCAGTTCTACAGTGCCAGAAATCTTGATTAAAGTGACAAAATATGAACTACAGGGTGAAAATGTGACTTTAGGTGATGCACAGTGCACACATTTACTGCCATTGGAGAAATATGTTGGAATTATCCCATCATTCATTCATTGTCTGTAACTGCTTAATCCCTACTAGGGGTACCCAGAGCCTCTCTTGAGGCCAGCTCATAGGAGGCAGGGACACACCCTGGATGGGTCCGCAGCGCATTTTTGGGAATTATTACTGTTTATTTGCTACAGAAGGGACACAAAGCCCCATAACTGAATCTACAAAACAGGACATTCTAACAAACATTCTAACTCTTTTATATGCATTTTCTCAGAAGGAGATGCCATCTTCATAACCGTGGGCTGTAACAGGACCTCAGAGAAGCAGATCAGTTTAAAATATTCTCTTTTTTTTTGTTGACTTTTGTAACACCTCTATAAGCCACAGCCCAAGGAGAGCAGGCCTTTACAGTGCGCCCTTGTAATGATAAGTAAAAAGGGTGGGAAAATATGCACCTTTTGGTGACGTAGCTTCATCTCACTCTGAAACAATGAGAAACATCCAACGTTTAATTGAAATAAATGTATTCAGAGAAACACAAATCCCTCATCAAGAAATAATTGTTAAAAAAATACATGTGGCACAGTTATAGCCACCCCTGCATTTAATAGTTTGTACAACCTCCCATTGCCAGTAAAACAGCACAGAGTCTTCCCTGAGAATATAGAGTACAGCATCTGAGACCATTCCTCTTTACAGAATTTACAGGTCTTCACCCCCTCTTCTCTTCGGCTCACCCCACAGGGTCTCAGTGGGGTTCAGCTCAGGGGACTGAGATGCCCTGGCAGAAGCTTGATTCTGTGGTCAGCTGACCATTGCTGTGTTGATTTGGACATGCGTTTTGGGTTATTGTCCTGCTGGAAGATCCAGTGACGACCCAGTTTTAGTTTCCTGGCAGAGGCAGTCAGATTTTTACATAAAATTTTCTGGCATTTCATGGTGTCCTTTATGCCATCTATCCTAACACGGTTTCCAGGATAAACAGCCCCACAACATCGCAGAACCTCCACCACAAATTACATTCATTCGATTATAACCATCTTTCTATTTACGCCAAACGCATCTTGGCTGTTTTTTTTTTTTTTTTTTTTACAAAAAGCTCGATTTTTGTTTCGTCAGACCATAGAACATGGTTCCAGTCAGTTGTAGTACCGTTTTTGCAAACTGCAGGTGCTTAAGTTTGTAGTTACCTGACTTTTTTCTGATTGAATGACTATTCTATCAAACGAAAACACACTACAGCACACAGTGTGAACAGCACGAAATCACACCTCTGCATTTAAACCATTCACCAAGTGAAGTAGCGGGCAGGCAGGAATACGGGGGAGCAGTGTGTGGGGGTGGTATCTTGCTCAGGGTACCTCTGAGGTGCTTAGCGGTCTTGGGAATCGAACCCATGACTTTCTGATTGCAGGGTGATCAGAACTAACCACTAGGCTACCAAACAATCCTTCCAAACAAAATTGTTGGCATAGAGGTGGCTTGTAATGGTGATTTTGGAGACTCGGTAACCCCAAGATGTTACTTTGTCCGGTAATTCACCAACAGTGACCTTGGGGATTTTTTTGCCTCCCTCACCATCCTCCTCACTGTATGTGGGGCACAATAAACTTGGGTCCTCTTCCAGGCAAGTTTGGAACAGTTCCAGCTAACTGTAGAAATGTAAGTAGCTTTTTTAAACTATTCCTGCACTTATAACGGTCAGCTCACTTCTCTCTCATTTGTTTGTGTGTTCTCTCATCTTTCCCATGTTGATGGATGACTAAGGGAATTTTATTGATTATTGCTGGAAAATTATCACACACTCCAATCAACTCAAGAACTTAACATTTAAGTTAACATTTCAGCTAAATTGTGTTCACTATAATATCCAGGGGTGCCAATAATTGTGCCACATGTTTTTTTTAATAATTGCTTCAATTGTTTTTCTTGGATTTTTCTAATTTTTTCAGCATGAGATGAAGCTACTTTCCCAGAAGAAGCATTTTCTAACCATTTCATTACCCAAGCAACAGAATAAAAACAGTACAGCAGAGGAAGTGAGACACCCCTTATAAACATTCACTGGCCTTTTTCATGGTTGCTGTTGTACTCTTAACAGAACAGGCTGTAGTTCTAATCTATTAGGACAAGGCCTAAGGGCTAGACTGCACTGCAGGGTTTAAATAGTCTTTATAAATATAAAAATGAATAATTCAGTAAAAAAGATTTTCCCCAAAAGACAGTATCACTAAAGTTTTGAATGGTGTTATTGTATCCAAATGGGTGCAAATATACTGCTTGAATTGTCTTTAGCTTTAACTGACTTTAGCCAGTAAAGTGGAGTAGGTTCTAGAGAAGAAGCTGCAAATGTTGATCAAAGTCAGAACTTTTCAACCATATTTAGTTTCAAGTGAACAGAAGATAAAGAGAGTTTTAGCCTCCCAAAATTGAGGAAAAACAGATCTGTGGTTCATCTTTAAATTACAATGTCTGATAGCAGTGGTTCCCAACCTTTTTTCCTTGAAGCCTGTGTCCAAGACAAGCCAGCCCCCCCCCCCCCCCCCCCAACCCCAACATCTAATCACATAGAGGCACAAAAAAATAGTGATTCATTACAAACTATTATTCGCGAAAAATAAACAGCAGTTGTATGTTTTTGTTCTGAAACTCTTATACACACACACTTTTAAGTTTATCAGACATTGGGATTTTATGAATTTAATGTGTAAACATACAATTTGAGATCTCTAGCATCCCCCTAAGGGGGGCCCGGACCACTGCCTTATAGTACAGTATATTACACCGTGCAGTACCTTATAGTGTCAACGTTTTTGAATCAGTGAGCGATTAGAAATGAAAGAATGATGGCTTACAGCTGAAATACAAAATATGAAAAATGATGAGCCAAATGTGTGAAAGAGTCTTTTACAACGTTTACACAAATATGAGTCAATTTCTGTATTAGATCAGGTATTTGATCAGAAATTAGTCCTTTAATACACAGTCTAGCAAAATTCTGTCTTGCCCAGCTGTACTATTCAACAAGCTACAGCATCACAAAAAATGAAGCCTGATAAGAGTGGATTCGTTTCTGTTTCCATGATTCTGTGATTCGTTTTCCACATCAGATGCCATTTTATTCTGTCTGCCAGTTGATGTAAGTGTGGTGTCAATTAAAAAGATCACAATTCAGTGAACAGATCAGTCAAATATATATAAATATACATACATA
>JBBPDB010000108.1:31200546-31211218 GCA_037974465.1 Brachypetersius altus
TACTGATCACAGCGTCTCTCCACTCTCACTACTGATCACAGCGTCTCTCCACTCTCACTACTGATCACAGCGTCTCTACACTCTCACTACTGATCACAGTGTCTCCCCACTCTCACTATTGATCACAGTGTCTCTCCACTCTCACAATGTCATCTGCGAACATCATAGTCCTGTAACTAGGCAGTGTAAATGAAAATTGATCACTGGATCACTCATAAGAGAAATCTGTAGTAAGTGTAAGGTTTGCTGGCTATGCATTTTGTTGTTGGCTTATAGGTGGTGGCGAGGGAGTTGATCAGAAAGCCCTGGGTTCGAATCACAGGACTGCTAGTGACACCACTTAGGTACCATCCCCACGCACACTGCTCCCTGGGCGCCGTTTCTGGCTGCCCACTGATTCACTTGGTGAATGGGTCAAATGCAGAGAAAAAAAATCACGGCGTGTTCATGTGTGATAAACGGTCACTTTTACACCCCCGATGCCAGGCAGCTGGTCACTTACAGCACGTGTAGTGAGTGTGTGTGTGCTGATTATGAACTCTGTTGGACACTAGTGTGCTTTAGTGACAGTGTTTACTGGGGCAGTGGTACTGAATTGATTCCAGTTTGTCCGTCCCAGGCTGTGAGATTTGTGCTGCTGGAGTCTGGAGGTTTGACCAAAATAATGCAGCGTGTGTGTTGTAGCCCAGGCCGGGCGGTCTGATCTCTCTCCGGGGGTCGGAGGGAAACCCGGCTCCAACGGAGCCTCCGGCTGGGGAAAGCACAGGGACACAAACGTGCCATAACACGGCCTGGGGCGTTACAACCACGGATTAAAACATTTACTGCTGCCTTTTAGGAGTTGGATTGATTTTCCCACTCTCTCCCCCCTGCTCCGACCCCTCAGGTTCCGAGTCCCAACCGGACCATACCACAAAAGCAGACCGGCACACACACGGGCCGGGCTCCAGCATTACCGCAGAGAGAGGGCCCTTCACACGGCCCAGACACCAACACTGCACTTACTCAATTAACATGGAACTCCAGCACCATTCTGACGAAGCGAAGTCGATTTTAAAGGGTTCCAGATACTACAAACAGACCCTCCGGTCCCCACTCTTAGTAGAGCCCAGCCCCGCGCCTGCAGCGGGACGAGGAAGGAAGGAGAGGCTCCATTTTGGGTGGGACTAAAGAACAACAAGCTCGAAAAACATGCCTGTTTCTCCGGACAGGCAAAACACAGCTTCACCACACAACATTGAAAATACTCACAGAAAGATGTCATCGAAAACGAGCCCAGCCCCCGGGGCTCGGTTTCTCCCGAGATTGTAGTATTTTAACAAAATCCTCCAAGTTGGTCTCACCTCAGAATGGTAGCTGCAGAGATGGCCGCGGTGCGCACATTAACATAATCTGCCTAGCGACAGACACGAGCAGCCAAACGGAGCATATATTTAAAGAATTTGAGACATAAACCATCCGTGGGTGTCATAAATATAAATATATCCTTAAATTGTGATCCACTGTAAAAATATATATTTTGTGAGCACCATTGCGTTAATAAGAAAAGAGTCCATTCGTTCTCTCAGCTTTGGACCAATAGGAAAATTCTGTTTTAATTTTCGACCAATCAGAAAACAGCTGCACCAACACGATCCTCAGGCATCCCTACTGGCTCCTACAATAAAGTTTCTGCGCTTTCTTTCATTATCTGATATGATGTGCACATGTATAATATTGTGCAATGTTCTTATCGGATGCCAAAATATCATTATGTGCTCTATCTAATTAAGTGCAATATCAAGTCTTTCTAAATGGGTTTTGAATCATGTCTTTATGTGCAAAATCTTACTTGGTGCAATAGTCTCACAGTGTGTTAATAAACCTGTTTTCTTTCTTTGACCTTTTGGTGATGCAGAAATAGCGTTAATGCAGGAGGTTAAAAAACTGACCACACTACAGTTTACGTTTTAGGTTAGAACACGAAGCATATGGTTAGAATCTGGGTTGTTAGCAATTTAAACTGAATACAGGGTGGGGTAGGGTGGGGTGGGGTGGGGAGGGGAGGGGGGGGGGTGTTACACAATAAAATAAATACACGTTTGAGGAATTGTAGTACATATATAAGTATTCTTGAGATGTGTTTTGATATTAGCCCTGACTAACACCTGCATTCTGTGTGACTGGGCCTGAGTTTAGGACTGTAGTTCATGCAAACGCCTCAGGATGGATTCGTTTACAGCTTTTCTCCCAGCAGTGCCTGAGTAATTGAAAGAGTGCTCTATATCTGTGCATTGTGTGTCAAACCTTGTACAAATTAGCACAGGTTTTGTTTTTAAAGACCTGTCTTGTCCATATGTGTCTTATTGTCTGGTAGTTTATCATTATAGATGATATTTTCTGATGCAAGTAAATCACTGGAAAGCTGTTTATGTGGCGGTTACATATATATATATATATATATATACAGTTGGGCAAAAAAGTATTTAGTCAGCCACCAATTGTGCAAGTTCTCCCACTTTAAAAGATGAGAGAGGCTGTAATTTTCACCATAGGTATACCTCAACTATGAGAGACAAAAAGAGAAAAAAAAAATCCAGAAAATCACATAAATAAAAACACATTGATGAATTTATTTGCTTTTTTGCCCCACTGTGTGTGTGTGTGTATATATATATATATATAACTGGTCTGTTAACTGAATCTTTTTAATTGGCTTTGCAAAATGTACATTATGTTGCTGATGTGAATAATAATACTAATGTCTCTGTGCCTTTTTTTATGTTAATTTAGTAGATGAAATATGGGGCAAGTTGCTCCAGTGTATAATAAATATTTCCAGATATTAAGAAACTAGTTTTCTATTTTCTGTTTGTTTCTGTAGTTACACATCTAAGCGTTTCTGAAATAAATCTGGCAACAATAGTTTAAAAGTAATAAAGTTCACATAGTTTCCACATAAAGCTTTTTAAAAAACAACTAATAAGACTCTTTTTAAAGCCTGAATAGATCTATTATCAAAATACAGGCCTTAAAGGTAGACCAGCCTAACAAGGTGTGAAAAATAAGGCAAAATAAGTCATATGACATAGAACTAGAGTTATCAGACCTATCATATTTAATGTTTTAATGAAGTATGGCCATTAGCAGCCCTTGCATTGATTAAGAATCATTCATCATAAGGGTGCAGGTTTAATCACGCCTATTCTTATGCTAATCATTCTGACAGTAATCAGTGGATGAAGTCATCCTTTGAACATAACAACAATAACAACAATCCCCCACAAAATGGATTCATAGAGTAAAATGAGAAAACATGTTTAATATGCCTTCATTAATGTTCATATACATATATACAATATTATATTACAAATATATATTACTTTGGTTATTTTAGCTCGTTTAGGCACAAAGGCTGTTTATCATTTGGATCAAACCATTTGACTGGAAAGTGAGGTTTTACTTTCTATCTTTATTTATTTTGTGTGAGTTATTACTTTATTTGCATTATTAAATATAGTTTTGAATTCCAATCTTAACAAAAAAAACAAAAACACATTTAATTGTGAATAAACATAAGAAACAAATTTACATATGACAAAAATAAAAAAAAGTCAAATCACAGTATTACTATACAACCACTTCTCACTTTAAACCAAGCAGAATAAATAACTTTTTTCTATAATCTATCATTTTTTTCCTATTATTTTTCTATAATAAACAAATCAACTTCTTGCCCATAAATGAGTTACATTAAATTAATCAGACAGCTTAATTAAACATTTTTATTGAAATATAATCATATTGCGACATCCTTATGCAATGCAAGAGTGCCTTTGCTCACACGCCATGATTTGATTGTTTATAAATTATGAATTGAGAGGAATTATAAATGGTGATCTGTTTGAATAAAGGAATAAAAGTAAGGCCACATTTTTAACTTTTCCATCAGATGAGTATTTAATAAACTGATGTGAACTTTACAAGCAGGGCAGTTTCAAGGTGTTTGCTTTGACACTATAATATATATTGTATATAATATATATTGTGTATATATATTGTGTATTATTTTCCAATATGGATTAGGACATACAAATGTCAGAACTGCTTTTGCTATTTCCTAACAGGTTGATAATTGCCCTAACATGTCAAGTCCTCAGCTGACATCCTGAGAATGGACTGTGTGTGTTTGAAATAAACAACAAAGGAGTTTATTGAGGCTCTGTATGAGTTTAAATGAGGTGTGAAGTGGGGTGTGGCAGGTGAAAATGGCTAATGAGCATTAGCTGAGATCAGAGAGCTTGAACTTTTAGAACTTCACAGCTCCACCCTCCTCTGGGCCAAGAAGTTCTAGGATAAATACAGCTCCCTCTCTGTCCTGAGGCAGAATCAGAAGGAGCAACAAGTGCATCTAACCTCTCATCTGCCTCTAAGCTTGAATACATCTGTCCAGCGATCTTCAAGCTACTTTAAGATCAACTTGTAGTAATGTGGACTGACAGCAGTTCTGGTAAGAATCTTTAAGAGTCTAGATAAGTTTTATTATTGTATTGTAATATTTCTATGTATTGTTTTACATATATTTGTTACAAATGAGGCTAGCATTGTTAGCATTTAGCATTTATTTATGATTCTTTCAGTCACTCTGAAAGCGTATATATTTAACTGTTAGCTGAGAACAGGCTGCATAATTTATTGTGTGTGTGTCCATTTTACATGTGTCTGAGTTCAATTTATATGTTTATGAATGTCTGTCTTATGAGGATGTGGCAAGAAGATGCCCTCTTAATGTGACCCCTTTGCCTTTCCTTGGTCCTTGATGGCCTTACCCCAATCCTCTGAAGGTATCTGTGTATGTTCACTTGTCTGTTTTGGTGCTTGCTACAACACTGCATGGAATCTTTTAAAATCGTTTCAATACATTTATTTGTTCAAATAACATTAAAATAACATTCATGTGTTTTTTCCCCACAGCTCAAGATGGTGCATCTCAGTCCAGTAAGATTGCAGGGAGAAGGAAGAGAACCAGTTTCACCAAAGACCACTTGGAGCTTCTCCGAATGGCTTTTAGTGTGGATCCGTATCCTGGCATTAGTGTCAGAGAAAGTCTGTCCCAGGCCACTGGTCTTCCAGAGTCACGCATTCAGGTAGGTGTCCATTACAAGAGTCAGAATATTGATTGCAGAATATTGCTTGTGGTCTTTTGTTGTCTCAAAGTGTTCTACAGCATCTAACTTGAATCTCTTTGGTGTCCAACAGGTGTGGTTCCAGAACAAGAGGGCAAGGACCTTAAAGAACAGGGCCGTTAGGACCTCACCTCAACCTGAAGCTTCTTCTCCTCTGCCCAGCCCCTTCCTGCCACCACACATGGTTCAACCAAGAAGCATGACGGAGCCAGCTTTCAGCCTCACTCCGTCTCAGCTGAAAGAAGATGGTGAACAGGACTGCTTCTTTGCTGACCTGTCTTCACAAAGTTTTGGTTTTCCACCAAGTGGCACCTACTGCAGCACTCCAGCTACGAGACCACGGCAAAACAGGCTTATGGGCACCAGCGTGAGTCCTACTCCTCTTACTTCCGATTTGGAGCTTACTCCAGTCGGCTGGAGCTCTCTGAGAGCACACTCTTCTCCTGATAGTCTGTGGAGCCCAGCACTTCAAGGCATTAGAAGCAACACCATGGATGATAGTCAAGTCTTCCTCTACCCACCACCTCCTTATCCTCATGGCAGTGTCAGGTCTGGATACACTGGAAGCCTGAAGTCAAGCTCCCCAGATTCTCCTGATTCTGCATTTTGGGATATGGGGCTGGACGTCTCCACTCCATCTGTACCACACTCTCAGGGTGGTAGTCTGTGGGAAGAGCCTTCTCAAGAGCAGCCGCTGGCCCCACTGCCTAATCTGTCTTCCCAGTGTCTGGAGGAAGTCCTGGGAGAGATGGAGCCAGGGTGGTGGAAGATCAACGGACAGATGGAGCTTCAGTAGTTTCATTAATGAAACCGAGTTTTTAGAGAAGCCAAAGAACTGATTTTACACACAAAGGAACATTTTGAGCTACTTTGTGTGCAATTTACTTTACTTAAAATGATCTTTTGATCTTTTACATTATGATATTGTGGAAATGTACTTCACACGACAACAACCAACCTCATTATTGCAATTTTAAAAATGTATTTATATATTTATTGCAAATCTCTTCCACACAGTAGGTCATCATCTGACCTCACGCTGCAAGAGTATTTCAGTATTTAAGACCATTGGTCCTTCATACATAATTTATTTTATTATTTATTTCACTTTATTGTAGGAGTGCATGAAAATGTATTCATTTATTTTGTAACATAATTTATTTCACAAATAAAGTGTTCATCAAATGAAAATTTCTTTACAAGTAGTTCTTATTCTCCTTCTTCTGGTTACAACAACAACAACAACAATAATAATAACAATACTACTAATCATTTTATAGATTCCTGAGGAATTTGTTTTCTTATTTTTATTCTTTATTCTTTTTTTCAGAATCAGAAAACTTTAGTCATCCCGAATGAAATTGCTTATGTATTATTATTGTTCTTATTTTTATTTATTTATGTATTTATTTTTCACTAGTAAAAGTACAATAGGACATTTTGGCGGTAAATCCTGTTTTCACGGAACTGTTGGGATTCGGAACCTTCTTACAGACTCGTGTGTTCAACACGACCAAATCCTGGGTGATGCGTACAGTGGCCGGAAGGGGTGCACACGTGTAAACAGTGCTGCAGTGGATCTGAGACTGGGATGAGAAAACGAGTGGATTTCAAGTCGATCTGGGTTTCGAGTTTATAAGACTCAGGGCCTGTCAGGTGAAGCTCTTCGCCGTGTCTGTTTATGTTGCATGTATGTCTGTTGCTTGTTGTGTTTATACACCTGGAGAATCAGGGATGAGGGAATTTAACGCTCTCTCTTGGGTGACAGCCAATGCTTCTTAGTAGATGGCACAATCAGTAGCTGCTGTTCTCTGTCTCTGATTTCTTAAACGTGTTCACATCATCAAGTGCATACATGCAATTACTGTAGCTATATACAGGCAACCAAGTATTAAAACCATGTTACTTCTTGGGTAATATATAATGCATTACATTCAGAACGCCAATGGGAGCAGCAGTTATAGTGTAATAGAAAAGCATCCTACCTATCCTACCCTAACCATAATAATACCATACGAAGCTATTATACAAGGGTATGGTTTAATTTCTTTCAGAATTCAGTGTTTCAAAATGAAACACCATGTTTTTAAAGGGTGAACTGTGTTGTTCTGTTCTTATACAGTGTACAGTGGGGGGGAAAGTATTTAGTCTCCTGCTGACCTAGTAAGTTTGCTGACAGTCTCTAATTTATGAGGTAGATTAATTTTTATGGAGAGAGACAGAAACATACACATACATACATGAGACAGCTGGTGGCCTGGTTGTTCAAGATCTGCCCCAGCAAATGGAAGGATGTGAGTTTGAATCCCAGGTCTGTCAGTGGCACCCCCACACTCTGCTCTACTTAGTGAATGGGATAAATGCAGAGAACAATTTCGAGCTGTTCACACTGTGTTCTGTGTTTTTGTGTGTTCACGTATGATAAATGGACACTTATGTATACACATATGTATGTTCTGTGTTGTAAAAAGACCTTTAGAGCCTCAGGATGGAGGGTAAAGATCAGAAGCGCCACCAGCACAAGCAAAGTGGTCCCAAAGCTGAGAAGAAGAAGAAGAGAAAGCAGAGGGAGCAGGGTGCTGAGCAGGATGAGCGCAAGAGGAACCCACGAGCATTCGCTGTTAATTCAGCAGTGCGCATGGCCAGGACCTTCCACAGGTCAGCCTGCACTTTCGTACCATGTGCTGGGTGTGCTTAGTGCCTATGAGAGTCTGTGTAATTAACCACACCTCTGCATTGCACAGGTTTACCTATAAGTCATTGCCAGTGACATAGTCTTGTTTCTCAGAAAGGCTACAAATAATGCAAATGAAAGTTAAAAAACATTTTATACAAGGTGCTGTCTCTCATAGGCCCATAAGGAATTTAACAATAATCTTATAGTTGAGAACTTTGCAGCAAGTCCGTTCAGACTCAGAAAACTTTATTGATCCTGGAGGAAATTGCTTATGTTATGACTACACAGAAAAGAACACTATAAAACATAAAGTCAGTAAATAAAGAATCGCAGGATGAAAATACACTATGCCATATACAGAAAACGGCCGTCGCGTAAACAACCGCATAAAGTCAGATCCCCCAGGCGGCATCAAATGCTGACCATGTTATGTTTCAGCTCCTAAGTCTTATAAATGGGTGCTGCTGGCTCAGATTGGTCCAGTCATTTGGCGTTAAAAATCCGAAATCTCCTTTAGCAGTAGCTTCCAAATCATCGCCTGCTGCAAGCGGAAGTGCCACTCAAGAGCTTGGCCGGAATTTGAGCATTTAACATGCTTTTGCACACCGGAGTCACATAATCAATGAAGACAAATGAGCCAACTCTATTGAAAGCTATACACGCCTATGGCACCGTGTTTCACAAATTGGGTGGTACCCTGTGGATCGAGAGCATTTCCATTTTCAAACTGATAGAAATTAATCTTCATCTCGTTTGTCCATAACAGAGTGCAAAAGTTTGCATACCGCTGGGCGCGTCGTCTACAGAGAACACACTTAAATATGGTGCTATGTTTGGACCCGTTTCTATTGATTTGCTGAATAACAAAAGAAAAGAAAACATAACACGAAGCATGAACATTTATTCTTATTTAGAAGTGGATTTTGTTCTAAATTTCCTGATGGGCTGCTTTCCTGCTTTTGAAATGATAACAGCAACAGACTATAAGTTCAGACCATACCCAGAATGAACCATAAACCTTTGTTTTTGTAGGCAATAGTGTGACATTTGTGTGTGAATTGATGATGAAACGGCGAGCTTCAGTTACTTTTGGACCTCAGGAATGCGAGATCTATGTGTAAAAGGGTTGTGATTCTTAAAAAATTTCATCCAAATATTGACATTTCAAATTCAATAATTTATCACCACCGTTGTTACTGTCCTATTACTTATGGACAACACCCTGTAAATGCTGACTTATATGGGCCTTTATTTACTAATAGTTGAATAAGAATTCATTTTGTATTAAGCCTTGTTGTAACATAATCCCACTTTCATGTCCTCTTAGAACACAAGATATTAAGACCAAGAAACATCATATTCCGCTGGTGGACCGCACGCCTCTTGAGCCCCCACCTATTGTGGTGGTCGTCATGGGGCCCCCAAAAGTGGGCAAGAGCACACTTATCCGCTGCTTGATCAAGAACTACACACGGCAGAAGCTCACCAACATCTGTGGACCTGTAACTATAGTGTCTGGTGAGTTATAGAGCTTTAATTCACTTACTGCTTGTATTTTAAGAATATTACAGATTTTAATTTCACTACATAAATCTCTCTCTCTCGCTTGCCTGCAGGGAAGAAACGACGACTGACCTTCATTGAGTGTAACAACGACATCAACACAATGATAGATTTAGCGAAGGTTGCTGATCTGGTGAGTGTGTTTTACAGCACATATTACATTATATTGTCATCATATGCAATTTTTATATTACATCATCAGATCCTTTATAAGATGTGAACTATGTATGTTTTCCTTTTTACCAGGTTCTGATGTTGATAGATGCTAGTTTTGGTTTCGAAATGGAGACGTTTGAGTTCCTCAACATCTGTCAGGTCCACGGTTTCCCGCGGGTCATGGGGGTGCTCACACATCTGGACTCCTTCAAGAACACGAAGTCGCTCAATAAAACCAAAAAACGTCTCAAACACCGATTCTGGACTGAAGTCTACCAGGTAAAGCCGCATCCCAGTTAAAACGCAAACATCTAGATTCCAAAGCATCAGACCGCTCATGTGTTTCTAGCTGTAGATAATCGGCTTTGTTTTGTCTGAAAGGGAGCCAAGCTGTTTTACCTGTCAGGGATGGTGTACGGGGAGTACCAGACGCGGGAAGTGAAGAATCTTGGGCGATTTATTTCAGTCATTAAGTTCAGGCCTCTGGTGTGGCAGACCTCCCACCCTTATCTGGTGGCCGATCGGTGAGTATGTGATGACCGTTATGACAGACGATGCTTTCACTGCCCACTAATTCTGACGTTTGCTGTCAAAATTCACAAGATTTAGACAAAAGTGGCAAAAGTTCATTAAATTAAACCTAGTGAAAACATATCACTCTTAGTTTTTAATTGTGAAATGTTATCATAAGACATTAGACATTTAACCAAACAGCATTAAATATGACAAATTACAGCACTGTGTTGTACAACAGGCTTATTGATCTGTCTGACAAAATGCATGAATGATATAATTGACAGCTACTTACTTTTTACATTTCCCACTTAAGTTTAAATTATTTACCTTTTTTAAAAAACAGAAATAATGTATTACAATCAACTATAAGCAGAATGTTTGTGTATTTGTTGCTGTCGGGTCAAATCTGAGAGGTTGTGTTGATTGTGTTATTATTGTATCTTAAAAGATTTGGTTTGGTTTAGAGCTGCACGATGTTAGGAAAACATGCAATACTGTTGTTGAGTGTTGCAGTGGCAACATCACATGCGATAAGTGAGTAAAAACTTAGCCTTTATAGTGTTAATGTTTTTCTGCTTTGGATTTGCTGGTAATA
>JBBPDB010000108.1:31236109-31255498 GCA_037974465.1 Brachypetersius altus
CAGTGTGTGGGACGGTACCTTGCTCAGGGTACCTCAGCGGTGCCTAGCGGTCTTGGGAATCGAACCCGGACTTTCTGTTCGCAGGGCGAATGCCCTAACCACTAGGCTACCAACTTTCCACTGAGCGTGAAGGCAGACAACGAGGGTGTGTGCTCTTATGTGCTATGCTTAAAGCGATGGCTTGCCCATAAATCAAATTTTCTTTTACCCCAAATAGAGTCAATTAGCCAAGACATGTTTGGTGACCAGTGTGTGCTTTGGTTTTGCACTGGATCAACGAGGCTAATATGCACCTAATTAAATAAATAAATACATAAATAAATAAGTGGAGAAACATAACAGATGCTTCCAGACAGGCATCTATCAGGATACAATTAAACAATTAACATCCTTGTATGTCCTGTGGTATGGTATAAAAATGCTGAGTATGGTAAAAAATGCAGAATAAGAAATGCTGACCCTGATTTTGGATCAATATAGCAAGAGGAAAAGATTTAAGCGGTTCTGAAAGGTTCATTATTGGGGCACGGATGTCAGGAGCTGTAGTCACAAAGACTGTTCAACTGTTGCTTTAGAAACTAGGACTTAAGCTTGACCCCTGCTGGCCTGAATGCCAGACACTTACAGTGATTGGTCTGGTGGCTCTTTTGTGCTGAGAGAGGCATTTTGCTGACAAGGTTTGGATCCACTAGTCCCTCTAGAGCCAAGGGTCACGGCAAATCAATAGAGTTAATCAAGTTATTCACCATTATCCTATGATGAAACATTTCTAAGCTGACTGGAGTGGGACGTTCCACAATGACAGTGCCACTTCAACATGAGGGGTCACTGAGTGACATGAAGTACGACGAGGAAGAAAGTGACGTAAATAGAAAATAGATGTGACATGCATACCTACTCTTTGCACACATACCTCAAACCATGAGTTACGAAATCTCAAAAAGACTTCCTGCCACTCAGAGTAGGTGCATCTGCACAGAGAATGAACAGCTGCCTAAAGCATCACTTGCGGAAGGGGAACAGAATGCACCAACTATTATCACTGATTGGCTAATCAGAGCTTAGCAAACTGTAACCATGCTTTACTCAGTGCCTCTGCTCTGTACGTTGGATTTGATGTCCTATAACAAATAATGAAGTAAAATTAACATAAAAACATTTAAAGGAGATGTCTCTCCATTCACTTAATGTTACTGTGATATGATCTAAGCATAAAGTACCTCTTCAGAATAAAAGGGTGATATATGCATTTACTCCCATAATTCATGTAGTCTTTTAGCAAACGGTCGATTCATGTTAATAATGAGAGAGTTTGGTTTGGCTAACATATTTGGTCTAAAACATATTTGGAACCAGCCTGTTGTGAATATGAAGAGACTTGTTTGGGTTGGAGTCTGAGAATGGCACTCAGTGGCCCTGTTGACATTGTATGACATAATTATTTATAGAAATTGACAATAGTAAAGACAAATTTTAGGATTTTAGGATTTTAGGATTGATCTTGGCTACGTACCAAACGTTTTTAAAAGCAAAACGTCATGTGGTGCTAGAAAGGACATAATTAATGGTAGAACAATACACATATTTCACATTACAAATGTGCAATTTTTAATGGTGAAAATTCAGTTGTGTGTGGTCAAAATGTAGTCATGCCAGTCCTCTATAAAAAATAAGCTGCAATAAAGACAACCCCCCCCCCCTCCCCCACTGGAATTTATAAGTGATTTGAATGCAAGAGCATATAAGCCTCACCCGCTTTATTCTTAGAGGATAAGTAATACTGCGCTGGCTCCGTTAAATCCTTCCATACCAGCAAATCTGTAGCTTTGTAGCTATATTGCAAAACTAAAGAAGCGGGCTTTAGGCAGGAGACGTGTCTATGCTGAATAGTTATATGCATGGTGACTATTTAAATGTAACTTCTGGATGAATAAGGTTTTTTAAGTGCTTTTTTTTTCAACATTTGAGGTCAGCCTATATAAAACGTAGGGAAGGCCTCACTGAAAAAGCCCCCCATAATCCAGACAGGAACCCTTCAGTCGGCAAGAGTCCTGCAGCAGCTCTCCTCCAGATGTGCTTATCACCTCCTCCTGAGGAAAAACACACAGCAAACAGGCAGGCAAATCAGCTGCAGCCCAGGTACAGACAACCTCGCGCGCTGTTTAGCAACAAAATCAATTCTCGCTGTCAGCTGCACAGATGGAGAGACAGTTGTGCCCGCCATGTCTGTGTTTGTCATCCCCCTAGAGCTCTTTGGTCATCACCCCTCGAGTGTTTCCCTGCCACTGTGCATGTGTAGCTTCAGTAAACTGTGTGCATGAGCGCGTGAGAGCCAAGACCAGGCTTCAGTTCCAAGAAAAAGTTTGAGGCAGACGACGAGCTGACCACAGCTGACCTTGTGGAAGTCGATGAGGTCAGCTAAGGTGGCGTGGCGGTTTTGGTCCACCCCTAGGAAGCTGTAGTAATCGCCCGAGGCGTCGATGAGGAAGTGCTTGAAGCCAGAGGCAGTGCGGTAGGACAGGGTGTATCCCCAAATTCGTTCACTCACTCTAACCAGGAAAGAGCCTTCCGAGGCATTCATCAGCAGAGACTCCGATTCCTGCCGTGAAATGATTCCTGTTGGGGGGAGAGAGAGAGAGAGAGGGCGAGAGAGTGAGGGATAGAGAGTGAAAAATAAACCACACTATAGACTTCATTTAATTATGTCACGCATTTCTTTACTACCTCAACATAAAATTCAATTGACCTATCCAGGCTACAGTTGTGAGCTTGGAAAAGAGCACGCACACACACACACACACACACACACACACACCACTGGCAGAGGTCCCATTTAACCAACTGAGAAATTGTAGTGATCTTGTGTGGAGGTGCTACATAACAGTTTCTTGAATAAAATGTCTTCAAGCTTCATCAAATTGTTTCTAATCCAGATTAGGCAGGTTGTAAACAAGGGCATTTGGAAACTGCTTCAAAAAAAATGCCCTCTGACAGACACACAAAAAAGTCCTTACTATGTTGAATGAGATTTTGGCATTCTGTGAATATAATCATAGACAAAATGAAAATAACATTATCAACAGAAAACTCACTTCTGTATATTTCTAAGCAAAACTACTGTCTATTTGATGAGTGGAACCGACAAGAAAAATATATATCCTAGGATGTGACCTGTGCAAGTTATGGAATATTTTATGTTTTATTTTTTTCCACACACAGCATTTTTATATTAAAGCATGTTAAGTTTCACCTAGAAAACCCCAACCAAACCATGCATTGTAACCATGCATGAAGAAAGTGCGTTTTGGGATGGTGAAATACTTCTGTACTCAGAAGTGGGAGGTTTGAAAGTAGCCAATCCGAGAGCATTATTCATTTCTCCTTGCTGCTGATTGGCTGCTACACTGTACAGTATGGATGGGTACAGTACATGTTTCTAAGGATAATATATTAAGCTGTGTTTAAAAGGAAATTAAAATGTTTTAGGAGCATATTTGGGGGCAAATTTAGGGATTACACAAAAAAAATATTAGCGTTTTTCCACAACCCGCCTGTGCTTTTGGAATATAACCCCCGTGAATGTCAGGGGTTTACTGTATTATGCAGGAATCGCATAGAATTCCTGTCTGTACTGTCTCTGTAGTCTTACCTGTACTGATATCACAAAACTGACCTTGGCTTTGAGATTCAATAGCAAACGAATCCCTTTTTGTCAGCGGATCATGGATAGACCAGTTGTAATTTTGTCGACTTTGTTAGTCAAATAATCCCTTTAGTTTTCTAAATGGAGGATTTTTGACAGACGGAGTGTGAAGGAGAGAATTATCGAGCAAGCCACATTTAGAGTGAAGAAGAGACACCCAGGGCACATGAGAGAAAGTGTAAGACAGACAGGAGAGCGATACAGAGTGATAGCCAAGAATGGGTTGTCTGTGCTAGGCAGCACAGATGTTTTGGCTCGACACCAGCGTCGCTCTCGTGTTGCCGTAGTGGAATAGCATCACTCAGACACTCGTTAATCTTATCATCCCCCCAATCAGGAGCGACACTCTGTGACCCCAATCAACCAAGCCCAAGCTGTGAATTATTGAGCTCCAGCCTTTCCCTCTCGCTTTTCCCCCTCCCTTCTCTCTCTGTGCGCTGGCCCTGTGCACTGCCGTCTGTTTCTTTCGCCCTTTACTCTTTGACTCTTTGTCACTCTCTTTCAGCTCAATCAGTGCTGCTCTCTCTTGGAGGAACTACTCAACTAGTGTCCTCATCCACTCCACTGAAACTCCTGTTACCTAACATAACCACCTACTCCTTAACCCTTACCCCGCTGTGTAACCTTTAACTATACCTTCATCAGCGTTTGCTACACATTACAATTACATTATTACATTAATATAACAAATAATTACTAGTTGTCTTAATTATGTCAATCACTTCATTGTCAGCTACATCATAAGCTACATTTTGTGGCTGAACTCACAGCTTTATAAGGGATGTTTTTTTTTCCTTTGACAGATATTTTTCATAAGTGAGAAATGATAAGATTCCATGGCACATATTTTATAGAGGAGCACGGATGGTTATCGTTTAATCCTGGGGCCATTTTTTTCTGCAGTTTTGATGCACCCTAACACAGTTTTTGGAGAGAATATGTAGCATTCTTTACCGTGGAACCAGGGAGCAATAGTGTTGGTGCCCCGCTCGTAGCCGGCCCTTCGAGGCCTCTGCTCTTCCTTAAACCAGCGCAGAATAGAGTCACGAGAGGTCGGCCGGGGCGGACGATTCCACCCTAGACTGGGGGAAGAGAGTTGATGATGACTATGACTTTTCAATCTGGCATCATGAAGTGCATTGACATTCCCATGCTGTATCCAATAGTGTCATGAGTTACCATGACAGATTTTATCCAATAATATAACAGTGATACCATTGCAGATATGTTTGAGTCTATGAGACATCCAAATGTATCTGCCATGACAATAATGTGTCACATGTAATATTAATGCACAAAATCTAACATGACAACTTATGACTGCATATAACAACTGGCATGATATTTTTATGACCATGGTTTGAATTATAGGGGGTACTGGGAGGTACTGTACCCGCCAATCAAGACCCAGAACCCTCCAAAAAGACAAAAATAACAGTTGGGGCGGAGGGGGTTCTTAGCAGTGTTATGAAGGCAGTACCCCCCAGATATCACTGCTATGTTGCACAGTAAGTAGTGCTAGTAAATCAAAATTGGCCAAATGTGCAGATTTATAAAAAGTACAAGATCTTTACAGTGTGTGAAAATGTACAAAATAGTCTTTTATGAACCATCAGTTGAAAGTAGTTTTTCTATGGCATTGCTCCAAGGTGTGATTATTTCATGTCAAACCTTTGACTAGTACTACATAACTGTTAACATGTGAAATCTGTTAGGGCAGTGAAGGTTTGTGGTGATGGCCAGGCAGGTGATTGGGTGTTTTCGGTTGTACCCCGCTGTCATGGACTGAGTTACAGGGCTGCTGTGTCTGCGGTTCTGTCTGCGGCGGTGATAAACTGGTGCAGCTGCACTTCCGACAGAAGCTGGTGGTTGGCTGATATCAGCTGGCGCGGCCGGCTGCTCGATGACGCCACTGTGGCGGCGGTTTTGACCCGAGCCGTTCAGATGAGTCTTCTGAAAGAGCCCACTGAGGCCGGCCACCAGGCCTTTCTCGATGGCCCTGAGGGACTGGCGTTTGTACTCGTCTCTGGCACGCCGAGCCTTACACTTCATCTCCTCATCAGCTGCTTTGGAGCGCCGCACTGCGAAGCACACAGAGATTTGAATAGAAATCAGCCACTTTAATGGGACCGGCCCATCTGGCAGATCTTTGTTCCACTCGCTGTGTTCTCTCACATTGTTCTTGCCATTCTCTGTCATCCCTTTCGCTCCTCTTTTCCTCCTGCTTCAGAGAGATGTACAGCTCCTTTGCTCGTCTCTCTTCTGTTTGCCGGATTTCCTCCTCACCTCTCTGTCTCTCTTCTTCTTCACATTTCTGGAGGGAAAAAAAAAAAGGTGGAGAACTCATTTGATCATTGCCTTTCTATTCCCCGGCCAGCACCCAGGCAGAGTGGATTAGCTTTCTAGAGCTGGACGAAAAATCCCTCTATTCTCAGCCTCGATCGCAATTTAATTAAAGCCAGGATTGAAATGATTAATTTGCTGGGTTGCGTCATTAGCCCTGGCATCACGCTTTTAACCCAACCCATCAAAGGCCAGGCCTACAAATGCTGGCCTTGTCTTTCCTAGATGGCTATCTGCATTCTCCAAGGTTGCCAGCTCTTAAATAATTCAACCTCGTGAACACTGAACACATCACAATTAGGGCTAATTAAACTCAATCACCATTGTGAGTCAGTAATTAAAGGCTTGAGCGAAGGAGAAATGTAGGGATTCAGACACAACTTGCTCTTGGTGGCAGTGTCCCTGTCGAACTGAACTAATAGGATTGGAGAGGGGCGTCATGCTCCACTTGACTTTATTTTGGTCACTGATGTGTAATCTTTTTTTAAAACATCGATTCCATTTGATGTGGCGGACCCACCTTCAGCTCCTCTCGAATGCGATCCTCCTCCTCCTCCTCTTGCTTGGCTGCTTTTCTGTCATCTGTCTCCTCCCTCCACTTCTCTGCCACAAAGCGTGCCTTCTCCTTTGCCATGGCATCGCGAAACTTCTTCTCAATCTCTGCTTCCTTCACACGCCTCGGAAAAGTCAGCGGAAGACGAGTGAAACGCGCGCAGCTCATCGCTCTTCGCTCTTCTTAATCAGTATCTTATTTTTCATCTCACTTTCAGAGTCTCTCTCAGTTTCCTTCTCCTTCTCCCTTCTCTTTCTCTTTCTCTCTTTGTCTCCCCCTTTCCGGCCCTCCCTCTGTGTCAACGTCCTCTTCTACAAATTATTTTTACTCTCTTTCTCTCTCTTTGCCCCCTCCCTTATATTTCTTCCTCACTTTTGGGTGACTCACATCTGTCTTCACACATTCCCTCCACTCTCCTCAGTTCTTACTTACCAATTTTCAGCTCTCTCCCTCATTTCTTTTTCCACCTCTCTCTCCAGTTGCATCACCCTAATCTCTGCCTGTATCCCTCAATTCTCATTTTCAGTTACACACTCCCTCTCTCTCTCTCTCTCTCTATTTCTCTCTTTCTCTCTCTCTCTCTCTTTCTCTATTTCTCTCTCTCTCTCTCTATTTCTCTTTCTCTCTCTCTCTCTCTATTTCTATTTCTCTCTCTCTCTCGCCCTCTCACTGCAGCTCCTGTGGTGATGTAATTATACATTATACACCAATCACTCATAACATTAAACTGCCTGCATAATATTGTGTGCTTCTGCCTGTTTCCAACACATCAAATTCCAGAACTGACTGCCATGACATGTGCCATTTTAACAATTACTCACTTCACCTGTCAGTTGTGTTAATGTTGTGGCTGTGCATATTAAATCCAGCACAATTCCAGCACAATACCAATAAAATACCAATACAATACCAATACAATACAATACCAACACAAAACCTGCATTAATAACTAAAAGAACACCAAACTGGTGCTTTTTTCATTTCTCTGCCTTTAGAGTACTCAAAATACATGCATGTCAGTGATAACCATGGTGAGATTTTGGAACTGGAGCTTTTGGTGAGCTTCCAGGTTTTCTGTCACTTTCTAAAAGAAGCACAATACTGTCCTTATTGTTGGATGCACCGTGAGAGTCTCTGAATGTACATATACAGAATCAGACTTCACTTTTCAAGCCGTATTGTTGATTTGATGAAATATATTCTGTACCTAGAGCCTATTCATAACTGTTTCATTTTTATTGTGTTCTTTACTCATCAAACTCAATGTGACAGCAGAACTGAGAAGTCGTGCTCCTAACAGAGTAAACTATAAGGCAGCAATAGCAGCAGTTTGCTACCTATGAGTAGTCTATTGCAGGGTGTTTGAAAAGCTGGTTGCTGATAGTCTGCTCTGAACTGCCAAGGTTATGCCCCTGGCTGCCTGTCTTCAGATTTTTCTGGTCTTTCTCACCGGAGCTCCTGAGCTTCTCTCTGGGCTTGTTTCCTTGCCCTCTCCTCCATCAGCTCCTCCGCAATCTCCTCGTAGGGCTTATCTCCAGGGGCTTCCCCCATCACCCACACCCACACCTCACCATCTGAGCCCAGAAGCCATTGGATCCCTCGCCGGCTGCCTAGCCACACACACACACACACACACATACACACACACACAGTGAGGAGAGGCAGCACAGCAAGCGCTTTCCCTCCACAAGCGAATCTACGATAAGATAAAGTCCCCCCAAAAGACAAAGAAATGACACCCCACTGTTGCGGCAGATTATTTAGCTACTATGAGGTACAGCAGAAACGTGACAACTTCCAAAGAAAACAATACAATAGCAGACCCTGAGACTTCTCATCAGGACGACTTCACGCAGAGTAAATTGAAGGAGAACCTGCTGATGGTGTTTGATGATTTTGACATTTGTTGTCAGAAAAAAAGAACAAATTCCAACTTGCACTATTGGAGTTAACTGAGACATAAGTCTTACTCCATAGTTACTGTTGCTTGTTACGATACTGTCAAATCTATTGCGTATATTCAAAGCCGAGACTGTTAACCCTTTAAATGCAAGGGCCTATATGTCAGTCCACACTTTAATTTCATATTCTATCTAATAACAAAACTATCTAATGTACATATTGGTTTCATAGCTGTTACTAATAGTACCTATAACATGGCTGTAAGTTAAGGAGTCAAGATATTATGAACCCAGGTCTGGAAGTTTCATACAAGTAATGAATATTTTTATATTAAAACCTTAAAACATTTTATATAATTAATTCAAGTGTGTACATCATTTATACATGAACAAAATATATTACATGAACACAAAAAAGTGATGGACATCGATTCAAATGCATTAATATGCCATCTAGACTTGGCATCATGTGAATGGTTCATGACAAATGGGCCGATAAAAACGATGCAATGGTACTTAGAATGGTCCACTACCTGCAGTTTCAGCTATATGAGGTTTTGTTTCAGTGACAACGATTTGTAATAGAAAAAGATCTGCCACATCATTGCTTTGTTTTATGACCAGTGCTATTTGGGAGAGTAAGACTGGAGAAAATAGGAAACACGCCTAACCCATCAGTGAACTCACTCTTGTGGATGGCTGGACTGGGCTCTCTCTCCCTCTCGTTCCAGCGGCGCACCTGCTCTTCGCGGATCTTGTAGAACAGAATCTGCTTCTGCTCCTCGTTCAGCTCTCTCAGCAGATCGGGCTCGATGTACATATCTTGGAGGATCTGCTGCATCATCTTGATGATGGTTCTCCGGCACTTCTTAATACTGGGGGCTGCTTCTCGATCCTGGCTGCTTTTTTCTCTCCCCGGGGGCGTCTTTGAAAGGTGAGGACAGCCCAGAGCACGCTCTGTTTAATACGGAGTAATCATGTGTCTCTTAAATGCTGCATGCTTTCTATTAGTCTTGCCCCTCCTCACTTCTGGATGCCCCCCCTCTCTGCTTTGGTCTCAACAAGTGTGCCTTTGGGTTTGCTTTGTCTTTGTTGTGCTCTCTCTCTTACTCAGAATTCTCCTTTCCCCTTTTGTTCTTTCCTTTTGTGTCTTGTTTTCCTCTGCTGCTCTCTTACTTCATGCAGTGACAGCGTTACTTCATTGTGTTTAGCATCCCTGTGGGTTTTAACTTCTCTCTTCCTCCACCTCTCTTGCTCTCTCTCTCTCTCTCTCTCTCTTCTTTTGTCTCCTGCAGTGACCCTACAGACAGGTGGACAGGTGAGTCTGACACCCGTGCCTGTGTTTGACAGGTCTAAATAAAACTCTTGACTGAAAAGTGTGTCTCTGTGTGTGTTTGCTGTCACAGGGTTGACTGACTTCTGCCTGACATCTATTTAATGTTTGTGTGTGTTTAAACACCAAAATCATAATTCGCTTTACGTGCCAGTTTTCAGCTTCTCTTTGTTCTCTGGAAACAGACAGGCTTTGTGTGCTACTGTGCCTTCAAAATAGAAACATGCAAACCACCGTTTCATTTATGGTTTATTGGGGGTTTAATTGTGTCCTTTAACATGACTGTGTGTGTGTGTGTGTCTGTGTGTGTGTGTATGTTACCTGATCTGCCCCTTTCTCTCCTCCTTTCCATAGTGGAACTTTATCTGTGCTTCTCATGTTGCTGTTGCAGATGGTGTTAACCAGGCTCTCCTCCTTTCCCTACTCCTTTCCTCCAGTCTCCAGGTAGCCCTTCAGCCTAGAGGGCCCCAATCCCCCAAGTCTAATTACAGCTTTATGCTCCATACACCCCTAATCGTGCCTAACTGTTGTCTTTATTGTTCTGTATTAACTGGTATATAATTACGGCCTTGAACATGCTTAACCCAAATATGCTTATTTTTTGGCATGACTTAATCTGCTCCTTTCTTGTTTGTGTCCCTGATCTGCGGTGGACAGCAACGCATCGTGTTCTTGTCCTCTGTTTTCTACCTTTTCCTTCTTGCTATGCATAGTGACCCGTTAATTGCTCCTATCTCTCCTGGTCATTCTTCCAGTGGTACCCTTTCATACCCGCCTCCTGTCTAGAGAGTATAAAGAAAGAACGAATGGAGGAGATCAGAAAGGAAATAAATGTAGGTGGCCGTAGTAACAAAACTTTTTACTTTTTCATCACCAAGGCATAAAATGTAGTTGTTTTTTTTTTTTAAGTCAACATTTTTAACATGTTCTGACACTGGTGTCAAAAAGGCTTATTTTTGTGTGTGTGCTACTTTGCATAATTCATAGAGCCAACTCCAAAATAAACACTAATTACCCCATTGATGTATTAATCATGTCGAACAGTGAGACTCATTATCAAATGTAATTAATCAAAAACAAAAGCCTGTCAAGCTTTTCGAAGGCTACACTGTTTACAATAACAGTGCTAATTCATGGTGGGCGAATTTGAACAGAGATCAAGACTAATTATCTCATTTGGCCTCTACCACTGAGCAGCACAGCCCACATTGTGCATTTTGCTTTAATTCAGACACGTCCTAACGCTCTGATCGCACTCAAACTTCCGTGACCTGAAAGGATGCTTCAGTAGGAACCAAAAGAGGGCACTGCTTTCTGAAATTCAATCAGCAGTCATGCATCGCATTAGAACGATGAATGAAAGTTTCCTTTCAAAATCACTCGCTTCAATGCTGCATCACAGGCTGATACAATTGAAGGAACCCATCAACATAGCAAAGAGCATTATGAAGAACAGGACAGAATACAATAAAGCGCACATTACTCTTACCCCCTTCAGGCACCACCAGTGAAGCTATATATGTTAATAGAAGCCCATTCCTTCCTCTCTTTCTGCAAATAACAACATATGCTGCTGTGCTTTGACTGTCCCTATATTCACTGTTTTTTTCTTTTCTTTAGTAGCAGCCACCCCCTGGAACATTGCTATTATTTATATTATTCTAAGCATTTACCAAGGACAGCATGTTCTTTTCTTTTCTTTCTAGTTTCCTCTCCTGAAAGAAGAGCCTTGGAATTAGCTTCAGCTATTGAAGCTTTATGTCCTTCATTTCTCCATCAAGCAGAGGTGTTGCTATCTGGTGAAATGGACGGATGCAAGTCTTTACTTTTGCGGGGAAAACAGAAGAAAATGGCACCATCTTCAAATCCCGGGATCTGTATCACCCGAAAAGTCACAAGAGTGACAGTGTCGAACCCCGTCTCTTAGTCAAAAGAAGATGATGATGAATCACTTTTCTGCTCTGCTCAGAGACCATTGTGATTGCTCATTTCACAGTCAGGCTCCAAGCACTCTACAGTCAAGATCTCAACCCCAAACTGCATGGCCCAGATTCAGATTGGATGAAGCCAGCAGTTACCAAAGAGCGGTCTGTGCAGACGAGACTGGCACCCATGCTGGGAAAAAATGTGAGCAATATTCAGAGACAGTGCTCCTCCTCTTTATGGCTGAAATTGGATTTCCTACTGATGCCTGCACACCTGCCTTAAGCATCCATGACCAACATTTCAGAACTGTTTCTTAGTCTTCAGAGTGGAAAGTGTCCTACTTATGCTTCATTTCAGAAGCTTTTAGGATTGAAAATTAATGGCAAAAGCCACAGTTCCGTTAAGTTTCTAACACAAGAGACTTTTTCTACTTAAAGTTCATTCAGTAAAAACTCTTAATCCCTCAGAAGGAATGATGCTAGCACAGATCATTGAAAAGTGAACACCAAGAACATCTACTTTTTCTTCAGGCAGACTGTGTTTATAATCCACAGGCCGGTGATCTCAGGAGTGGATCAACTTTTAGAAACCTCATGAAGTGATCGAGACGATAAATCCGTTTTTTATGTGTAAAGATGATTCCAGCCATGCTCCACATACGACTGCGATCTTTCTCCTAGCAGTTGGACAAGCCTCCCAGAATGCTGGCAAAAATCCCTTTTCGACCTACTGAGAATCCGTAGAGCACAACCGAGTTTTAGTCTTCATTATGGGGGCACTCTTAGATTCATATTATGGCATGCATGTAAAAGGTCACACGACGAGAATAGATCTGGTGTCATTTCTTTGTTCTGTAATCAAGTAAAGGTTATCATGATGGCACATTTTTTATTCTCTATGCATTTTGCATTGTATTAGAATAAGAATAAAATATCACTGAAGCGTTAAGTCTATGTCTTTCCTTTTCAACTCCAGCCCAGAAACAAGCCTCCAGTGCACAGGTTCCCTTTCCCTGATCTATATTATTAGCTAACAACCAGTCAGAGTGTGGAAAAATACACTACTATGGGGATCATAGTTGAAAAATTGTGATTTGAAATGGATGACTTGACAGCAGAAATCTAAAGTGAAAGTGAACACACCACTGCACACAGCACGAATTTCAACCTCTGCATTTAACCCATTCACCAAGTGAAGCAGGGGGCAGCCAGGAACACGGCGCCCGGGGAGCAGTGCCTTGTTCAGGGTACCTCATCGGTGCCTAGCGGTCTTGGGGATCGAACCCGGACTATATGGTCGCAGGGCAGATGCCTTAACCACTAGGACACCCAACTGCCCCAAATCTGTAATTACAGTCAGATTTTAAAGTATATAATAACTCTTTCAGTATATAAAGTATATCATAAAATCTTCTAAACTTCTAAAATACCCTTCTTAAATAAATTCTAAATTGTGTGGTTATCTTTCTGTCAAAAGCAAAAAAAATGAGGCATTTTCCCACAACTTATCGGACTTAAAAGATCTGCTGCGAATGTCTTGGTGCCAGATAACACAGCACACCTTTAGCGGTCTTGTGGAGTCCCCCTTGCACCACCAAAACAGATCTGACCCTTCAAGGCTTTCGTTCCACAAGACATTTGAAAGTGAAAGTGAAAGTGAAATTTGAAGGTGTGCTGTTGTTTCTGGCATTAGCAGATGCTAGCAGCAGAGCTCTGTAATTTGTAAGACATGCCCTTAATGGATTGAACTAGTTTGTTCAGCCCACAGATGCCTGATTAACACCTTAAACTCTGAAATATGACACTACCTTTAGGGGATACTGGTTTTGTACTAATTTTAAGGTAAGTGATTCATGCCAAAATAACATCCACATGAATGCCAGGAACCAAGGTTTCTCTGTAGAACATTACCCAGAGCATCCACCTGCTTACCTTCCCATGGTAAGTCCAGCAATACATAAAGAAAGCATGATTTACAGGAGGCCACTGTTTCCATTGCTCCATGGTCCAGTTCCAATGCCCACATGCCCATTTTATGTGCTTTCGGTGGTGGACAGGGGTCAGCATGGCCCCATACACAGCAAGCCGTAATGTATTGTGTGCCTGACACCTTTCTATCATTACCATTTAAACCTTTCTGTCAGTTTGTGCCACTTTAGCTTTTCTATGGGCCTGAACCAGGCCAGGCAGTCTCCACTCCCCATGCAAAACAATAAACCTTGGACACCTATAAACCTGCTGATGGTTCGCTCATTGCCCTCCCTTAGAGTACTTTTGGTAGATGCAAACCACTGCTTTCCAGGAGCACCTCACTTTTGGAGATGCTGATTTAGCCACCATAATTTGGTCGTTGTTAAAGTCACTCAGATATTGGCCATTTTTCCAGCTTCCAGCACACTAACTTCAAGAACTGACTGTTCACTTGCAGGCTGCTCCTGAATATATATACCTTGGGGCCTGCAGTAGACAAAAACACACAGGGTGAAAGATTAAAGTGTGGCCCTGCAATAAAGTGAGCGGTTCAGGTGTGTTGTGCAAACAGTATGTGTACATCATATTACTGGAGGAGATCATTGATCTTGCCCCCTCTGGCATACTAGATCTATGGACACCCCTTAGACCAGTGGTCCCCAACCTTTATTTGGTCACGGACTGGTTTAATATCAGAAACTATATTGACGGCCCGGCCTTTAAGGAGCGGCGGATAAATATACGTGTTTATACAAATAAATTATACGCATAAAAATGGGTATATTTTAAAAATATAATAATGGGGTATCTTTATAATATAATAATAAACGTAAATCCAGTGTGTACTCGCAGCTTTATTAACAGCATTTTCATAACAACGAGCTGACAACAGAACACGGGTAGCATCCACAGTTTTTTTTTTCCTTCTGTGCAGTCCACGGACAGGTACCACATGACCTGCGGCCCGGGGGTTTGGGGGCCACTGTCCTAAACCCCCCTAATGAGAAATAAGGAGAAAAACTAAAATTAGCTTAAGATCTTTTGCTGTTCTCATTGGCTTCTCAGCTTCTTCAGTATATCAACCTTATGGAACTCTCTGACTTTCTGAGTTAGTGAATTTGATCACTAAGACAGATTTCAGAAGTTTTCTGTTGAATTGTATGGTTTATCAAGAACAGGGAGAGAAAAGAAGGATCTGAGATCGAACTGAGAGTAGAGGAAGGCTCTTTCTCTGGAGCTGAATTTAAGGAGTGTGAGAAAATGGTCAGAATCTCATATTCATGTTAAACCGAGTTATGTTCAGGAAAAACAGGCTGAACAAAGAAGAGTCTAGTTTTGATTTCTTTCCCTCTAAGAGTTCTCTAATAGACTTGCTTATGTGGTTTCTGACACTGTACGACTTACTGTAATACAAAAACATGGATAGATGTCACTAACCAATGCTAATTGGTGGGTTATGCGCTTTCATTGCTTATTAGCTACATTAGCTTTGTAGCTCTCATAAATAAACAAACTGAAGATATCTGGGCTGGTCAGCAAAATGTAGATTGAGGAGAGGAAGCTAATCTGAATCAGCAACTGGAGGCAGTAGGTGGAAGCTGCTCTCGTCCTGGTGTGTGGAGGCCTTGACTGTGTGAAGGTCATCGTTGGCTGGTTGGCTCAGAGCCTCAGTGTTATTTGCCTGATTTATATCAGAACCACTAAACAAGCCTGGCCTCCCCATTTCATTCATCCATCCACTCAAACTAGCCGACTTTGAAACTCCTCTAATGCTCCAGATTCCACACTAGCCCACGCTCTTCTCCATGCTGTGCAAAAATAATATTCAAAACTGTTCAGGTGAGCAAGCAGTGTGTTCGTTTTCACACGTATATCACTAACGTACTAAAAATAATAAATACAGATAAAATTGTTGTTTTATGTTCAGTATATCAGTGTGTTCCTTGTGGAAGTATAACTTGTAGTTTCCATTAGAAATCTGGTTTGTCTCGATCAGTCCTTCATTAAATTAAATCAGGAGCTGCTGATGGAATTACACAAATCCAAGCAATCAACCCGTGTTCTCAACAGCTCGGAAAATTTCAACTACTTTTATACATACAAAACACATCTTGATACTTTTTTACTGCTTTCTTGTTTGTTTGCATTGATTTTAGTGTTAAATTTGTGACCAGAAAGACTTTATCACACACTGGTTACAAAAAAGTTAAGGTTGGCAAAAGTCTCACAAAGGTATAAACACACCACGTTGTGTATTTATTGTTTAGTGTATATATGTTTGGGTTTATTCTAATTATTAGAAGCACCTACCTTATGATTCCACCCTCTGGCTTTTTTATTGGAAACACTTACCATTTTTTCTCCCTTCATCTGATTTACAAGTGAGATTATTTTCCCTGCAACATGATTAAAAATGCATCAGGCTGGAGACAGAACAGAGAGAGTGTAAACAGAGATGGACTAAACACACACACACACACACACACACACACACACTCTCTTTCATCATTGATTCCTGGTTTACTGCATTCAGGTCTTACACTCTTCATATCCATCTATCCCCTCGTTCCTCTTCCCTCTCTCACTCTCTTGCTTATGTAAATGAGTTCAGTCTGTGTTTGTTATTGGCAGGTAATTAAGAGTAAAACCCTACGTGTTGTCACTGTTTCTCTTTTTTCTCCTTATTCTGCTTTCGTTCAGAGAACATCAGTGTTTGTTTAAGCCACTCACAAATGGAAAAGTTTAATTCAACTCCTTTATTGCACTGTTTATTTTAGCAGAGAAATTTGTTGATTATCTCTCTCTATTTCACTACATGTTTTTCTTTTTATGTCTCTTTTTCTACCTCTCTCTTTTCCTGTTTTCTTTCACTCCCATGGTAAAAGAGAAAGCGAGCATGAGGAAAGAGGAAAGTGTATAGAAGTACAAGCTCTGCCACAACTGCCTTAGAAAAAAGAATAAGATAGTGAGCTGGAAAGCATGGAGTGGCCAGAAGTATCCAGACTTAAACCACATCAAGCTGCTTTAGGATGAACTGAAACAGATTAGTTATTTTATTACCAATGAAGGAGTTCAGTTACATTCATTAACACCAGTAAACACACAGTGCATGACCTCCTGTTTATAACCTGTAATAGCCGTGATTCTGTGAATCAGGACAGTTATGTAGGTTGTGGGAAAAGGAAAGGGACGAGTAACTGACGTGTGTGTGTGTGTGTGTGTGTGTGTGTGTGTGTGTGTGTGTGTGTGTGTGTACAGGGCAGTAATGTGATGGAGGAGCAGGATCTGAGGGAGATTGGGATCACAGATGCATCTCACAGGAGAAAACTGCTGAATGCGGCCCGAACACTTCCAAAGGTGCAACACACACACGTTGTTCACGCTCTCTTTTATACACACTGTCATCCAGAGTGAGTTTGGTGTTTTCTTTACAGTGGAGGTGAATGGAACCAGATGTCTCCAACACAGATACAGCCGTTTTATTCACTCTCAACCCCCAGGAAAGCTTCAAGTGTTCCTGCATGTTTATGATGTTTATTATTATTGTGTGTGTGTTTGCATGCAGGTGAAAGCTCTAGGTTGTGATGGCAGTACATCTCTCTCCTCCTGGCTGGACTCTTTGGGGCTGACGGAGTATCTGCCCAACTTCCTAACCAGCGGCTACCGCACACTTGAGTGTGTGAAGAACCTGTGGGAGCTGGAAATAGTCAATGTGAGAGAACTCCTCAGTCTAGTACCGACTCAGCCCTTTATTTCTCTATAGGCACTTTTCCATCAGTGTACAGGAACTGTGAGATGCAATGAATTTTGTATCACGTTTTGGTATATCTCAGCCCAGTAATGGTGTTCTCTCCCCACAGTTTATGGCTTGTCTTCATCCCAAAACCACGTATGTGGGGAGAAAGCAGCCAAATCTTTTTTTCTATTGTGGTCTTGTTTTATGTATTGTCCCGCTTTTTATTTTTTTCTGGGCGTCCTTTAGCCGTGCAACGAAAACCTAGCCAAGCGAATTTGTTAGTGATGTCCTGATTCACCTTCCCATTTCTCACAGCATTAGAAAAGTACTGCTTGTGCTTTGTTTTAAACTCATTTCCCTTAAAGAAGATGTAAAGGTAAACCCGTATCCGTACTGTACAGTGTATACTGAACTCCTGCAGTGCTAGAATGTAAATACCAATTTTACCCCTGTATAGAATGTACAATACAGCAGGTATAATACAGTAATAAATTAATTTACAGTAATAAAAATACAGGCCTTTAAGAAGAACAAAATGAAAAACATGAGAGCACTCAAGACGCTCCACTGGTTAAATTCTGGGCTGCAGTGTCACAGTGCAGCAGCCAATCAGCAGCAAGGAGAAATAAATAACGTTCTTGGATTGCCTACTTTCAAACATCCCACTTCTGAGTACAGCTGACTGATGTCCGGGCCTTTTGGGGGGCCGTTTGGGGGCAACACTGAGCCGTGGAGGTTCATTCCGTTCAGGTGTCTGATTGCCTTAGTTACCGGCGTGCCCAAACACAAACAACTCAGTAGGAGGACAAGAGGGCGTGGCTGAGGAGGGCCAGACGTCACAGACAGCTGTACTTAGAAGAGGGAGGTTTGAAAATCCACCTTGGACTGAAACCACAACTGCTGGGGGTTACTGTATAGAGATATATTGATAAATATATATTTATTTATCTATTTGCATGTGTGTTTGTGTAGGTGCTGAAGATTACACTGCTGGGCCACAGAAAGAGGATTATTGCATCGTTAGCTGAACGACCCTATGAAGAACCTCCAGTTAAACCACCACGGCTGTCTCAGATCAGAGTGAGCACACACACACGCACGCACGCGCACACACACACACACACACACACATGCATACACACACACCACATTGTCTCTCACAGGTCAAAGCCAGAACAAAAAAACTTTCTATTCTGTGCATTGATTCTTACAGTGACTGTTTGAGTCCTGGGTACACACTAGGGGTCCATAAGTTCCAGTCAGGTTTTGCCATGTTAGTGGCTCAGTAAAGCAGATAATGAACAGCTAAATGCTTATTGGCTGTGACCCTTACTATTCTCACACCACGGGCAGATACATACATAAATACATTCTTATTCTCATCAGAGTGTATTTAATCTTGATCTTGTCTTTAATCTTAAATTAAATAAATGGGAACAAATGTTTCACTGTGATAGGCTGCAAGGTGCCTAGATAAAGGTCTTCCAACCACACAGCATTCAGCACCACTGGTAAACTGATCACCGCCTTCGAAACTGGCCAGTTTCAGGGACAGGACTGAAAGTGAGAGACTTTGAGCTCCTTTATAGGTTAAAAGTGCTTAATTGATTTTATGTGCTGAATGTTTGTGTGTTTCAGTGTCCTGAACTAACGTCCCAGTCGTCATCCCCCCTCAGTCACGCTGATCTGTACACACATCGCTCCATGGACCCTCTGCTTCCTGCAGGAGATTCTGGGAGGAGGAAAGGTGGAGATTCAGAGTATGACCTGTCAGTCAAATCCAGACCACAGGTACACTCAGTACACACTCACACACACACACACACACACACACACACACACACACACCCCACACACACACGTACACAACCCTCGCTGCACTGGAGATGCTGTCTTTCATCTCTTCCCTCCGTCTCTCCTTCTC
>JBBPDB010000108.1:31266346-31283149 GCA_037974465.1 Brachypetersius altus
ATATATAACTTTAATTCATTTACATTAAGTGTTATCATATTTGCATTTAAACTCTGCAAGTATTAGAGTATTAGAATATACTGTACTCCTAGTTCATTACTGGCAATAGCCTTACATTCTTGAAAGACCCAACCAATTCTCCATGGTATCTAGATGGAAATAGCTAAGCAAACTCTTCTTCTATTAAAGGGGTCAATGTTTCATCTTTTTTACAGCCATGTTTTAATATTTATGATCCATCCTGAAAGCCTAGCTCTAATACTCATGGTTTGCTACAGAAAAAAAAATCCATGTTAATAGATTCCTAGGGGAACCAGTGGTTCTTCAATCACTTCGCTTCGAAGATCATTTTCGGTATCTATTTGTCTGAGACTGTATGACCAACTGTGTTGTGAGGTAATACAATCTTGAATCTTGAATCTTGATATGACAAGACCCCAATATCCTTATGTGGTTTACTGGGAGTAAGCGGTCTTGTCAGTTTTGGCTTTTGATGGAGTGTGGTTTTGCTATCCTGCACTTTTCAAAAGCTCTCAGTGGTCTTCTGCTTGACCTCTTTCATGCCCTAGCGCACTAACAGCAAGACATGAGTGCATCTGACTCTGATTGACACAGGAACCGTGTGTGTGTGTGTGTGTGTGTGTGTGTGTGAGTTTACAATGAGACTTAATATGAGCCTTTGCCAACAGAACCCTTATGCTGACCTCTCCTGGGGTGTCTCTGCATGCACACATGGGTCATCTTGCACTCAGAAAAGACAAACATCTCTCATCAGCGAGGACAGACAAGAGGCCAACTGCTCCGCCGCCTGGAACTGTGCTGTCACTCAAAACAATGCAGCCTATTTTTTAGCCCTCCAAATTCACTGCTCACTTTACTAACGCTATTTGTCCAGAAAGAGAGTGTGTGTGTGTGTGTGTGTGTTAGCGCAGCAAGTCTTTGATCTTGATTGTGTTTGTTCCTCGGCTATAGCTGATGCAGATTTCAATGCAACGCTGAAGATGATGCCTGGCTTGATGTTCACGCTTCTGCCAACGGCATTGTGGCATTCCTCAGTCCAGCGAGTCTCTTTAACACAATAGAAACAAATTAGACTTACACTACACCACCCAAATAATACCTACTCTTTAGGGGTGGGAGGTCTTAAACTACACCACCCAAATAATACCTACTCTTTTGGGGTGGGGTGTCTTAAACTACACCACCCAAATAATACCTACTCTTTAGGGGTGGGGAGTCTTAAACTACACCACCCAAATAATATCTGCTCGCTCGTGGTGTAGACTACACCACTCGAATAACACCTAACGCTGAATTTTACACTGCTAATTCGCTGATTTGTATGTGTAGTCCATAAAATAGAGACCTAATAACTAATATAACTGCTGTCAGAAAGAACTGTAACTGTGTTTTGGGAATTCTCTAAAGCTTTATGTGACGAGGATGTGTCCTCTCCTATATTACCATTTTAAAGATACAAGAATATGACAGCAGCCATAAGCAGATCCTTATACATTCTGAGTAACATATATAAGGTATGGGCATCAAAAAGCTTTCAGATGTGATGATGAAATTTCACTGCGTGCCCACCTGCCATACGGACATTTTTGCATTGCGCTGAGAACTGCCTGCTCCAAATTGTCTTTCAAAGAGTCGCATTAATAAAAGATGTGCCAGAAATCTCTTTTCCCTCAGCACTGGATTCAGCAGGGTTTCCCCGGGAGGGCTAACATACTGCTTCGAAGGCTAAACTCCCAAAATACTTTTAGGAGAAACAAAAACACAGGAAATGATATGATATGATATGTATGATAAAATAAAGATATTGTATTGTATCTAAGTAAATATGAGCAATACCTATGGGTCTAGTGTTCATGCAATGTAAAGCTGGTGGATTTTAACGTAATGAAAGATTTGAAGGGAGATTGTAGTGAATATGATGGAAGAGATACAGGAGGGTAGTTGGTCAGAAGTCAGACCTTCAGAGTAAGACATTCGCTCAGATAGGGAGAAATTTAGCCCCTTGTTTGAAGGAACGTCTTATTTTTGTCGTTCTATTCCAGGCTTGATGCATGTGTTGTGTTCCAGATGGTTCCTGTCTGACAATGCTGCAAATCTGGCTCCTCCGAATCTGCGAGGTGAAAGAAAGCCGGTAGATTCATCCAGTTCCTCTGCTAATTGAAGCAGATATGATGTCTGATTCGTTTAAACAGAAACATCGCTCTACACCACTCTGTAGCCTCAGCGCGGTTGTGGGTCTGGGCCAGGATGTTTTGTTGTTTTTTATGTTGAAGTTAATTAGTATAATTAAGCAGGATGAGAGAGAGAGAGAGAGAGAGAGAGAGAGAGAGAGAGAGAGAGAGAGAGTATCTGCAATAGGGAAAGATCAGCTCTCGATTGAAGTGCAAAAGGATGGGCCCCTCACTGTTGGCACGCTGCCAGGTTGAGCGGTGTTAAACATTAGTAGGGTCAGCCTGTCTGACTACAAGAGGAGTAATTTGCAGACTCGTCCTGGGGCCAGGTGGCCATCTTAAAGAGCTGTCCAGACTGCAGAGAAGAGCCGAGCATAGTGGTGTCCCAGCCTCCGCCGCTGCTGTCAAATGGCTGTTTTTCAAACCTGCAAACGCACAGCCACTGACTCCATTCTAGACCCCTGGCATGTTTTGAAAGGGTACGGGAGGGAAAAGGAATGTCTGAGAACTGTTGCTTTGCCGGAGCTTTGATGTGGTGTCATTATGCAGACCATTGGACTTGCAGATAAGCAATATGTGGTTCACCCAGGTCCCGCTAATTTCCCATTTCTGATTCTCTGTTTGTCATTTAGGAGGTAAACAAGGCTGTGTGGTTCAGTTGGGTAGGCCAGGGACACCTACAAACACACTAGGGCCAGGCTATGATGAAACTGGGAGAAAAGGGTGGTAAAAACTTTAAAAAACGTTGAAAACATGATCTGTGTGCCACAGTGTAGTGCCAGAAAAGCAGGCTTATCACTAACACATTTTCTTTCTGCTCTAGTCAGGTTGGAGAACATCGAGATTTTTTGTTTCCTGCTGCTGTGTATGTAGTAGTGGCTTAATATTGCCCAGCATTAAAGCATTAGTGGGGGTGGAATCCTCTTTTCAGCATTAAAGGTTACTAATGGTGATATTGTATTTCCCCTCTGTCCATTATTCTTAGTGCACACTTCAGAACTTCCATCTATATGCTCTATCATCTGATACATCACTGTTCAAAGTGATTCTATAAATACATTTACTCATTCACACTCTACTGCTGGGAGGCATAATAATGAATTGGTGTCATGCAGAACTACTTAAATAATCAGGTGTCAAACTGCATGTACTTTCGCACAAAGCATTCCAGATTCCCTTGACTGATATCATAGCTTTTTTTCACTGAAAATAGCCCGGTTCAATGAAATACTGCATTGACTAGAAGGCTCGTGCTCTGAAACAAGCACTGCCAAGGCATGAAGGCAGAGGTCAACACAATCCCAATGATCTAATGACCCAGGAATGTTAAATCTACATAAGAACATATTGTAAATCCATATAAATTTCTCTCGTTTTCTCTAGATGCTTATTATTCCCTAGGGTCGAGGGTGCCCAGAGCCTATCCTAGGATCAATGGGCACGAGGCAGGGACTCACCCTGGGCAGGGTGCCAGCCCAGCATAGGATGCACACACGGTTCACCTATAGACGATTTAGAATCCTCAATTTACTTGCCAGAGAAACCAGAGACCCCAGAGGAAACAGGGTGGTAGTTTAGGATACTTGCCTCTGGACCAAGAGGTCATGGGTTCCAATTCTACCTCCATCATACCACCACTGGGTTCCTGAGTAAGACTGTTAACCCTCAAGCTGCTCCAGGGAGACTGTCCCCTGTAGATAGGGAATGGAAGTCGCTTTGGATAAAAGCATCTGCTAAATGTTGTAAATGTAAATGACTGAAAAACAGAAGGTGCACTGCAGTGTCTATAAGGAATGAGTTGGTATTCACAGTGGTAACGACAGCAGTTTCCACTCATCCGCTTCTCTGTGGGTGGTGGTGGTGGCTCTTAACCCCAAGTTGCTCCAGGGAGACTGTCCCCTGTAGTTAGGGAATCGAAACTGCTTTGGATAAAAGCGCCTGCTAAAAACCGTAAATGTAAATGAAACCCACACCACCACAAGAACCAGGAGAAGATGCAAACACACAAAGCCAGGACCCAGATTTAAACCCTCAACCCTGGCAGTGTGAGACAACAGTGGTACCCTCTGTGCCATCATCCAACTCTGGAAGTGTGAGGCAAAAGTGGTACCCGCCATGCCACCTTGGGACACTCTATAAATCATATATATAACATACAATAAAATACAAAGAGCATATTGGTGCATGTACAGCTATCCTGTCAGCATATACTAGCAAATATTAATGTTATGAATAGCAAAGTTATGAATGAATGCATCCTTTACCTACAGCTCAAGGCAGAGATTAGCAAGGCCCCTGCGAAATCATGACGCTTTCCTTTTTTTCAGCACAGCTGGTGGCCTAGTGGTTAGGGAGATCACCCTGATATCAGAAGGTTGTGGGTTTGAATCCCCGAACTGCTAGTAACACCACTGAGGTATCCTTGTACAAGGTACCATCCCCCCACTGCTGTCCAGATGCCTTAAGCCCATTGTCTTAACTTGGTGTGTTTAAGGGTGTACTCACACTAGGCACGGTTGCCGTGAACCGGACCCGAGTACGCCCCCTCCCCACTCCCCCTCTGGCCCGCACTCACATTGGGTTTCAGCATTCGAGCCAGAGCACGCTTAAGTCATTCTGGCACACCTCTTCCAAGCGGGCCAGGGACGGCTAAACGAACCACACTCGGGCACGGTTCGGAGCACTCACACTAGTCAAACGAACCGCGCTTTGGTGGTCAAATGCACTCGGGCATGGTTCAAACTGCCTAGTGTGAGTACACCCTAAGAGGCTACTTCACAATTGTTTTTCCTGTTCTTTCAATATCTACTGTGTTGCCACACTGGCTGACATGCTAGTCTATCATTATGAGCTGAATGAAGTGAAGAATGCACATAAGTATGATTCTCAAGGATCTCAAGTTTTTTTCTTTTATTTGAGACATTTCAAAAGGTTAAGGACATAAATTGTCATTGATGTTATGAAGCCATTTAAGTGCTAGTAATAACGACTCTCCTTTGTGGAGAATCTTTAGGCGGCAAATCATTATATGTGAGTGAATGTGAGTGAATGAGTGAGTGAGTGTTTTACAAACTAGGCCTGCAAGGTGCTATCGAGTGTACTTTGTTACTCTATTATGTGCATATTTTGGGAATCAAAGAGTAATTTATGCGTTTAACACCTTTCAGCAGTTGATTTTGCACCAATTTTCTGAATATGTAAACTCTAATGGATGTGACAGGAACAGAGGGGATATTAAGGGATTAAGTGCATAAGCCCTTAATATATTTGTTCCCCATTTTACCCATCATTGGCTGTTGGTAACACATACCTGTGTGCATAGTCCTTTATACCAAAAAGACGGGAAAGGGACAAGGGAAGCAACAGACAACAGAAAAGAGTAGCAGGAGAAGTGATTAAAGAACTTCACTGCAAGGATGTTGAAATACAACAATAAAATGAATAAAAACAATAAAATTAATACAAATAAAACCAAGTTTACACCAGGTGCACAATACGTTATGTTAATCAACATGTGCAGTCACAGTATTCTTGTTATATTGTGCAACATAATTACTAGATGCTGTAACTGAAGCTGACAAAAAATCTGCTGTAGTTGTGCACTTTTAGCGCCAGAGGCCCAGAATATAAGTGTATGCAGACGCTATTTCTGTGTCTAAAATCTTCAGTCTTGCATAATAAATAAATTGCATGTTTAAAACATTAGTTTTTTTTCAACTATTTTATCTCCAACTCTGTGTGTGTTGGAGTGCTGAAACTTAGCCCCTGATTATAGGCGTGATGTGCCACATGTCAGTCTGTCTGGATGCCACTCAGCTCAAGTGTATAAAGTTCATACATAAAGAACTGAGCAGGATGTGCTTAATATATTGAATGTGTCAATCCACAGTATGAGTATATTTAATCCCTCACCATTCTATAGCACATTATTACACATTCAGTATGGTATAATTGATCAAAAAAGTCTAATTTCACCTCATCACTTTCCTTCGGTCCTGCGTTTGTCGGCTTAACTAAAGAACTGGAAACTTTTACCCGAGTGAGGGTGTTCTTTCATGTTATTTGTTATGATGCTGGGATATTTGGAGACAGACAGTTGAGACGTGTTTAAAAGTCCCTATTTTTCAAAAATTCAGTGGTCTCTCATTTGGTGTGCTTTCCCACAGCTCTCGCTCTCTTCGTTAATGCATAATAAATTCCAGATAACAAAGCCGTCAGTGTCCCGGCTCCTTCTGCACTGGTCTCTCCTTCTGCACAAAGACTCCTCAGTCTCCCAGAGATTCGGAGGAGTCAGCTAGGCTGATCATCAGAGAACAGGGCAGCAGTAGCTTTATGTGAGGCAGGAGCCTTCAGGGCCTGCACACACAGCCTGCTGGCTGCCCATGCGATGAATATAACTGTGATGGTAATTCGTTTCAAATGAAACTTTCAAGAGGTGCCAAATCAATCCAATTTAGCCAAAGGTGGAGCTTCCAGCGATCGGACTTCCAAATCAGTGAATTCTGAGCAAAATAACAGAAACGACGAAGAAACCGGACTTAACAATACACAGAATTTCTAAGATATATGTGTATGCTATGTGAATAGTATGGCACTGTATTTCATGCATTCAAAAAATGTGAGCTACTTGAAACTATGAGCCGTATGTGGATTTGTGTGGTGCTCTTAAGACCGGCTAGCTTTAGGCAACAGAGAGTTATTTAAGCTAAATGAAAATTTAGATTTCTTTGCTTATATTTCATACACCAGTGGCTAACTGCAGGATTGATTAAAAAAATATTAAATTAAAATTAAATTATATGCTGATTTATTTTCACATAAATAGAATGGAAAAACAAAAGAACCTGCCAAACTTTTTATAAGATAGCACTGTTTTAGGCCCAAACCTATTGCCTCAGAATCCGAATCAGAATCAGAAAACTTTATTTATCCCGGAGGAACGTGTAGGCTAATATAAGTCTCATCATCAGCACAAAAGGACTCAACATCTTCTATCCTCCCAGACTTTCACACAAATTATTTGCCACAATATATTAATTAAGGAATAATTGTATATTTCTTGCACTAATTACTCCGGTGACGCCCACTAAGATCTAGTTCACATTTCATTTCCCTTCTCTTCAGTCATGCATGGAGCTGGGCTCTCGCTCTTACCCCAGCTCTGCTTTAATGTATTTGCGTGTGAAATTAGATACCATCTTTCTAATTATGCTCATAAGCATAATCTCATTGCTCTTATCAATTCTTCTGTACATGAGTTCAAAAGACAAATCAACATCAGCGGGGAGAAGTGTCACAAAGTCAAAGCCCGTAACACTTATCTCATTTTCACTTTTCTCATTCGCACTCATCTGATTATAAGCCTGGGGGAGTGGGGCTTAAGAGGAGCAGTGTGTGGTTACAGACTAAGCCTGGGAACTTCTTACCTACACTGCGGGAACAGAGAAGAAGTGTTGGTATAAAATATTACAAAATAGCACCAAAATAAAGCATGCTCAATGCTTGTCACTACATAAAGTCATTATGGTTATGTCTACATAACAAAGACTAAAATGTGCCTAAACCATGCCACGTTATGGCAGATGTCACATACTGTTATGTCTTGGCATAACAACTTGTGTCCATAATATCACAACATTTTTACTGTCATTCTAGTTTATGCTTTGTGCTTAATTAACGTTATAGCATCAAACATCATAAACCTGTGATAAACTGGTCATTTTAGACTTTATATCATTCTTGTTTCTGTGTCTCTGTTGTCTGTTTCCTCTAGGATTAATACATATTGAAAACTAGCGGCTGCTAGTTTTTGAAACAGGGGAAGCTCATATTAGGCCTTCATCAACAAAATCTTCATGTTGTTTCTACGTAAATTCTGAGAGGGGTTTCATCAAGAGGCCAACAGCACATTTTCTTTGTCACAGCACTCCCAGTCACCAGTTCACCTTGTCATATCAGGAAAGCTGAAAAGACCTGTTATTTTTCCTGATTCTTAAACCAGATCAGTCTTGGGCGCTGGTCTGCCCTGCTGTTTAATTCTGAGTCTCTCCTCTTAAGGAAGACACTAAATAGTTTTGCCAAAAGCAGGTCAACAATTTTAGTACTGTCTGCATTATGCACAGCTTGCTAGTTGGCTAGTTTCCCCTTCCACAAGCTCCTTTAATAATATGAATGAACAAACTTTACAATGCTGAAACAAGGAGCAAAGTCAAGAACGATTCGTACAAACAAAAATGGTTTATATCACCAGTAAACAAAACAGAGTGCAGCCGTTTGTCGTACAACTTCACCTGCAAATCCGCATGGAACTGAACTCGAGTCGCTGTAGTGCTGGTATATATACTTAAAATATGCTGTCACTCAAAATTGGAGTCCCGCCCTTTAGACAGCTCCTCCAATCATCATGCAGAAGCCCAGCATCCTGCCCTCCCCACTGTTCCATTCACTCCCAGAGAAGCTGAGCTTCGCTAGAAGTGATGATTTTGGTGCATTTATCCAATCACCGTACAGCTTTTCTGCAGTGAATAATGCTCCTCTGTGCGGCCATAGAGCTCCAGTGAAGCTGCGCTTCAGGAGGGTTTAATGCGCCTTGCTGCAAGAAAAATACAAAATATGCCTGATTCTGAACGAGCTAGTCATGAAGTTGAACGCGTTCTAATGCACTTTTATTAAAACCAATATAAATACGACATATATGAGCATTTCTTTTCTGACATAGTAGAGGAAGCATAGTTTCCCTTGTTGTCTTAGAGCAGCCGTCACTGGTAGCCGTCCATTATATGAACTGCATGTTGAACTGGGATCCTAACTGTGTTTATCCCAGTGGCCAGACGAAAGATGGAGAAACACTGCAGACAGGTAACCAGTCCATCACAGGGCAGACACACGGACTCACACATTTGCCTGTATACTCACACCTAGGGGCAGCTAAGCATCTCCAGTTGGCAGGACACCCACACAGACACAGGGAGAAAATGTAAACTGGCTGGACAACGAATCCAGGACCTTCTTGCTGTCTTCTCTATCCACAACTATTTATTATTACAACTATATAGTGTATCGGTAAACTGCTGGGATATTACTGAATAATTTAGGCATGAAAGTCATTAAGCATTAAGTCTTTTCATGCTTACATGAAGAAGTAAAGGCTGCATCGACTAGTCGAGGATGGTTCCTGAAATGCTGCAGAACAAAAATAACAATAACAAGCTTGTGGAGAGAAAAGAAAGGGGGTTTTCTGCTAAAATCAAAGCTCAATGTACTCATTAGTGTGGAAATAATGCACAAGATGCAAGCTGTGACTCAGCTCAGCTGCTGAAATACAGCTCAGTTAGCAGACTGGGTAGACGTCGAGAGCCACAGTCTCTAACAGAGCAATGAAAAGACACGTGCACAAACTTGGGTTTAATGAAGTCAGCAAAACACGAGGATATCTTAGTAATTACTGCTTCAAACTAAATTCAGAAAGGTCTTAAAAAGGAACAGCGCTGATGTTTCAACATCTACATCTCACTCTGAAATTCTTATCGGTGCGTGTTGCAATTGCTTGGTACTAGCATTTAATCTGAGTTGTACCTGTTTCCTAGAGCCAAGATCTTCATGAGAGGCTGAGACATCAGGGGGACCTTTTTCCCAATATTGTTATTATTATTATTATTATTATTATTATTATTATTATGATGATTATCATGATGGTAATGATGACTAATGGATTATTCTGTGACTTTTTGAATGACCAGTTGACTAATAAGAATAAACAGTCGTGCAGCCGCTACAACATGGTATTAAAGAGGGTCTCTAAGCTGGCTAAACATGGTGTGGGTGGAAGGAGTAGGAAGTGAAATGTAATTAATAGCTGATCTCATTTTTGCCTCCTCTTTGGTACATGATCAGAAGTGGGCAGATATTATACAACATGATCTTTTAGTCAAGACTAAGAGAAAATATTACCTTTGTCTTTCAGGTGGTGTGATATGATGGACTGTGCTTAATTAATGTGACCAAGAACATTAATAAAGAAGGTTAACAAAATAAAGACTTACTATGCAAGAGCTACTATAAACTGCATGGAGACTTCTAAGAAGCTACTGACTGTTACGTAGTAATAAGAGAAGGTCTTTGTTTGTATGGGGTTCATTGTGCAGTGGCTTTTCAAACATTCCAAAGAGAGGACATTTTCTGAAATGTGTCTCGCTTCACACGTGATATAGTGTAATGTAGCAGAACTATATAATGTAACTGTACAGCAATGGCAGCCTCGCCTTAACGGCATCCTGTTTCCAATGTCGGGGCATGATGCATTTGTAAGCATGTTCTGATACATGGCTTTTTTTTAGGGCTCTTATTACATATTAGTAGCATGCAGGGATCATGGGGCAAAGATAAATGGTTAAATCAAAATCAAAAGTATGGTCGCCCCTGACAGCTGAGATTTCGAATAGCATTGCAGTTTGCCTGTCTGTGCAGATAGGGATTTAAAAAAAAATAAATATTTTTTTCATTCAAAAATTGGTGGGGCATCACATCCGGTTGTTCTGGTGGCTTGAATGCGCATCAGTAATGCATGACAACACATAATGAAGGAAAACAGAAAAACTTCCACCTTACGCTTTTTACACGCTTGGATGGCCCGCATTCAGCAAGGTCTGTGCTGGTAAGCCTGTTGAACACATTAACTAACACCTGTGTGAGTGATTTTATATGCAGTTGGGGTCTGATTACAAAGAAAAAAAAATGCTTTAGCAGGTATTCCACCACATGGGCCTAGCACACACTTTCTAACTCGAATGTCACTCCAGACCAGGCAAAACTCATTTCTTCTTCATTTGCAGAGTAGGGTCCTTTATTAAAAGCTTCCGAATGATGAACTCTGTGGAAGAAAATGATTTGTATGTAATTGTGTTTTATGATGAAATGCCACAGCTTTCGATTTAGGTTGGTGAAATATATCCCCTAGTTTAATAAAACACAGCTGCCTTAGATGATTTATACACTTAAGGCTATCAGCTACTCCCACTGCCTTTTTATGATCTACTCGTTTGACTGAGCTTGTGGACGCCGCTCTTAAAAAGCCTAAACATTTTAACACCCAAACTGAAACACAAGTACGAAAACAGGGTGTACGTGAGAGCGTACCGTTTACTTCTGCAAGTGATGGATGTAACGCCACGTGATTTAATGATATAGTGATCGGATGAGTAAAAAAACGATTTAGAAGATATATGGACGGTTCTCTTTTGTTTGCTGCTTGGAGAAAGACTAATGAATTGGTATCGTAAATTTGTCACACCCACATTACCTGTCCCCCCCTCCCACCACCATCACTACTGACACTGATGGGGCTCGATGATGGAGGCGCACACACAAAGGCTGATGGAATTCCACCATATGCACTTTGCACATACCGCCTCACTCCAGGCAATGCAAAAATATTCCTCTGGCCCCCGTTTTTGATGAGGGGTTCAAAATGACAAGTGCTGCTATGAAGCGCTATGGGGGTCAGCTATTTAACGCAGCACATTAGACATGCAGCGTCATTTTGCAGGGACTCTGCTGCTCGTTCCAGGTGACAGATACAGTACATCTCACTTCCGCTGCCCTCATTGTGTCTGCCTTCTCACTGCTCTCTGGCAGCACTGTGCTCATTTCCGAAGGCTCTTGTTGGCATGGCCCCTGCCACGCTGCACCGCCACAGCCGTCCAGGTGCTGTTAGTAGTGTTAGTCTGCCTGGGGACACATTTCCTCTTTCGTTATTCACATCATCATATAGCAGGAATATACATGTGAGAAGAAGGCCTGCTCTTCAGACATAGAGAAAAAGACACGGCTTTACACGATTCTGACAAAAGGCACATCCTCATGTGGAAAATACTGCCACTCTTTGAACATGAGAGGCTTTACGTGACATGTTCCCTGAGGAGTATATTTTCGAGCATTACTGGCAGAGCTGAGAAATCGTCAATGCCGTGGAATATTAAGGATTACTAATCCTACAGTGTTGTGTTTCAAAGCTACAGTAACTTCATGCATGAGACCACTGTGCCATACTCAACCAAACAAAACGAGACAAGTAATTATCTTTCTCTGAATTAATTAAAAACCCGGTCGGCTATTACTACGTTTCCTGCTCAGAGCACAGGCGGAAGAACTCAGCACTTTAGCATGACTCAGAGCCTACGGTTACAGTGCTCTCATTTGGGTTACAGTGTGTTTCAACATCCGCGCGCATGCTCAAGCGGATTAGCCTGATAATTCGCTCGTTTTTTTTTTTTTTCATGGGAACAATTCCCTCATGTTGCCCTTGTTTGTGGTAGGCTAAACATGATCAGAGACATCAATGACACCACGCTTTAATCTTTCTGCTGATTAATTCCGCTGGAAAACATTTCTCACCTGAAAAAAATAAATCAGCTAGTTAAGGAACTTTTTGCTCCCTTTTTGCAGTTTCAAAATAGCTGATGCAAAATAATGAGTCTGGGCTTAATTAGGGGGAGCCGCTTTCGTAGATGATAAACAAGTAAATGATTAAATCCACTGACGGTCTGCTATGGCGGATGGAGGGCAGCTCGAGCTCGAGAGGAATATCTGACTCGGTGGGTCTCTGTTGCCATGGAGACAGCGCCGGTGATTCTGACTATTTATCTTGCGTTCAGCACGTTTCGTAGATTTGTGCCAGCGATAGCTGCAGATATCTGTCTGTGATTCCTCTGCTAAAAATGCAGAGAGCAGGAGGCAGGAAATACGGCATCGATCATGCTGCTGCGCCCGGTGGCACGTGGAGACACTCTCTGATCAAATGACAAGGTGACATACAGATTTTATTCATGAACCACCAAACTCTCCTCACGTCCTCAAGCATAACAGACAAAAGACAGAGTTGGACTGGGTTATCATAGGATGGCAGAGCTGTTTAAAATGAAAAGCTTCTTCTTTACCATATTCTGCATCTTTATTTATCGTCTCTTTGGATGTCATATATATATGTATACACACGCATATATATATATGACATACAAATAGATATGACATCTATTATATTTTCTTTTTTTTTTTTTTTACAATAGAGAAACAACATAGAGATGACACACTATTTGGTTTCTAAGTAGAAGCTTTTTGTTAAATAGTGGCATATAAATCTTTTATCTTCTTCAGTACCTCTTTAAATCAACATCCCAACGATAGTCATTAACCTTTTTATAATTTATTCACATTGTGTTCTCTGTTATCCAGTGTTTCTTTTTTTTTTAAATTCTGTCATTTGCAAGTTCTCTCTCCGTCGTCCATGTACGCAGTTCAGAGAGCAAAGTCTTGTGATTGGTCAACACGAGGAGGTGGGGCTTTGGGGGAAGCAGTGTCTCTCCCTGTCAAAGCCCACTAAACATTTGTAGGTGCAATTCGTAAGTTCTATTGATTTATCCGATCAGCTTTTAGGGGGCGCCAGACAGGGCACACCTCTAAGCTCACTGGACAGGTGGAAGTCTTTGTCTCCCTTGAAAAATGAAGTTTGTAAACCAGCACTGTGCTCTTCTCTCAGACTCCCTCCGCGAGCCAGACGCATGGGCCGGCGCTCCAGCTTGCCGGTGGATTTGGACAGGCTGGACGATGCCAGAACGGCCGTAGAGATGACAGTCTTTGCTCTACTGGAGTCTGTACCTGCTCCCAAGGCTGTTGTGTATGTGACAAGGCTTTTGTGTTTTGTTTGACCCACCACCAGTGCAGATTCGGAGCATGTGAGTCCATGTGACCCCCGTGCCGCTGTGGGGCCGGCCAGTGACTGGCTGGAATTGGCCAATGACTCCGCCTCTGCTTCAGTCTCAGGATCAGTGAGCGTGTGGCTGGCAGAAAATCCACTCTTATAAAGCAGCATGGCACTGCCTCCATCCATGGAGCTGTTCCCCAGGTCAGACGCCTGGACAGAGGGGATGATTGGTACGGAGCAGGCGCGGTGGGATGGGAGAGCAAAAGCTGTTCCCTGGTCCAGGCGAGTGCAAGGAACGTCGGTGTAGGCCAGTCGTCCACTAGACGGTGCGGAGGCCACGGGTTGCATATTCAAATACGAGCGGCTGTGCTGATTGCCATCAGTGTGGGACCGGCACCTAGGAGAAGCCCCAGAGAGAATGGAAAGTGAGGATTAGTACTTTTGAGGCATTATGTACTTTTTTTTTTTCCATTCTATGTAGCTCACCCCATGAGATAAGCCACTCAGCCTGTGAGAGCATAGTGTGTTCAATTTTATCCCGCAAATAATCTCTGCGATAGGGAAATTACTTTGAGGTAGTAGAAATTTAAAATCATTGTGTAATTGTTCATAATCCACAACATGGGTTCCTTTTTTTTTATTCGGCAGCATTAACTTTAACTCCGAACTCTCTCTGCGTGTGACAGCCTTATCAGAGATTTAAGCCGTTAGTATCAAAGCTCGCGCGGCCCTGACCTAGGCCTATGAGCTGATGAATGCTACATTCAGACTACTTCATTTGACTGATGGCTTTTTGATCTGCACGCTCAGGCTTCTTATCAAGCCCTGCACACCTTGTCCAACGGCAGCCAGAGGAGCCCAGATATCACACAGCTTCAAACTGGGACAGCGTGCCGTAATAATGCGAGCGGATCCGGGGATGTGACCGAAAGACTAAAGCAGGTTATCCAAAGTTTGTGTCGGGTAAAAGTCCCAGATACTGCCGTGTGCTTATTGCTGCCAAGGTTTATAAGACTACAAAACTGCGGCTCCCCCGCTACAATTACCCACTCATCTCAACCATGGACGTTTACAGACAGCATTGCGGGAGTGTAAAAATATCCAGGGAAGTACAACAGTGACAGAAACATCAACTCATAAAAACAGTTATACCTGGCATCCACTGAGCTGCTGCTATTGTCTGACAACAAAGGATATTAAATAACAAGCCTTCAATAATTGATTTCCATTTCACAATGCTGCTGTATTAAAAGTGCACCGTAGCCAGAGGTTAATGTGCTACATCTGAACGAGGCTAAATATAGCATTCTTTGGGGGATTTACTGACAGGGCATGTGCCTGCTCATGTGCCCATCTTTTGGTTTTTGCTGTCTATACCCCTCCCTCTCCCTCCCCCTCTCTCTCTCTCCCCCTCCCTCTTCCTGGATCCACGTTCCTGGAGACCGGAGGGTATCTCCATGGCAACAGGGGAGAGGTTCGGGGGTGGTGTTGATGTTTTAAGGCTGTTAAGTCTAGAAATAGGTCAGTCCAAGCCTGCCTCCCGCACCCCGGCTCTAGTCACAACTGGCCAGAGACAGGGAATCTGAAAGGCTTATCAATTCGTAATGAATGGCGAACAGTAATAATAATAACCAATCCTGTCACTATCGGTCATTAGCAAGGGAAGAGATTTGGTGTCCCATGGTTTCAGGCGCATGTTTATTTTAATTAACAACAGAGATTCCTGCTGCCGAGACACAGCTAAATCAATGTCTCCTTCGGTGTTTGTGTGTGTGTGTGTGTGTGTGTGTATGTGTGTGTGTGTGTGTGCGTCTGAGCACGTAGGGAGGATGTCTCATCAGAACCCTTGAAGGAAACTCCAAACTCAGAGCTGCTCTGTTTAAGAATATAAATTATGGAAATAGGTCAAACAGAAAGAGTTGGCTGTGAGAAGAGTTTATGAGTTGCTGCGAAGCTGGATCAAGTTGGCATGGTAATGAGAACATCACTTGAAAAATCTCCTGTGGAAGAGATTTCACACGCCGAGGCCTCAACTTCAGTCAGATGTTTTTTCTCCTGGCTGCCCTTAACCTCTTGCCTCTAGTCTCATTCACAGAACCAAGCTCACATTTTACAAATGATTTATGGACTTTTCGGAAGCACAGTACGGCACATGTGCACTAGTTACAGTCCTGTAGGTCATAAGGTATAGTTTTTGTTGTTTTGATGTGTAGGGTTTTCCTTCTCTCCATCTTAATTGTAGATTCATTGTAGATGCACAGGATTGATCACCAGCAGGGGGAGTTTTTCTTTAAAAGAGTGTGGATGGGAGTCAGCTGGGGGGTGACTGTGACAGTAACAACTGCTTTTTAACTTTTAAAAGTGAAATAAAAGTGTCAAGCAGGTTTTTCACACTAACACATGGTAAAGAATTTGGGGGAATTAAAAGTGGTTATTCTATGGCATCACTCAAAGAATCCTTTCTTGCATCTTTATTTTTAAGAACATAGTTCATCACTGTAATATCTGCTACAAACATTGGATATGAAACTATTTAGCAACTTCTGTGAAAACTACCAGGTATGGGCAGCTGTGCTGTCATCCTATTACTTAATTGCTCATATTTATTTCTGAATACTTATATACTGTTAGTGTCAGAAGAAAATCATTTGTGACCCCCTTCTGCCGTAATGAGTCAGAAGTCGGCGTTCTGTTTATTGAGATACGGGCTGATTATGTTGAAAAACATCAAAAATTTAGATTTTTCTTATTATAAGAAAGAAAAGGTCTTCAAAATTAATCTCTCAAAGTTTCATCATGGGAATAACTGTGAAAATGTACTTAAATGGCTATTTAGTCTGAGTTGTAGCTCTCAAATCTTACAAAAGAATGTCCAAAATAAGTGCTGTTTTCGCCTCTCCTCTGAAACGTCAC
>JBBPDB010000108.1:31345085-31360855 GCA_037974465.1 Brachypetersius altus
TGTGTGTGTGTGAGAGTGTGTGTGTGTGTGTGTGTGTGTGTGTGTGTGTGTGTGTGTGTGTGTGTGTGTGTGTGTGTAAGTTTCTGCTATGAAATGACCAGTATGTGTAGAATTTAGTATTCAACCCTGAGCACTACTGACCGTGCAACACTTGTGAAACCGAGCAGTAAATGCCTCGACCTTAAAGTGAAAAATATGTTCGATTGGGCGTGTCCAAAGAAAAATAACATGTGACGAATATAACATTATCTTCTCTCAGCACCACTGACTTCAGTCGTAAATCCACGGAGTGAGCTAAACTGACACTTTAAAACCCGGCTTTTCTTCTGTTCCATTTATTTACATTGATATATAGCGCACCATTCCCACAGAAACTTAGAAGTCACACCACCAAATCACCTCTTGCCGGCACCTTCACTTGTATTCAGCGTCCTGCAGTGAGTGAAGCAGTTAGTTCATCAATTGATCGCTGTTGACACCACTGGGACACTGAAGCTGGACAGTCATGTTCTGGCTCGTATCCAACAATGACAGCTGCTGCAACTCCAGATTCTATATATATATATATATATATATATATATATAAAACTCAAATCAAGACAACAGTTTTTTTTATTGACAAATATCCTCTTTTACTTTCTTTCTTTGTGAATTCCTGTAGCCCTTCAAAGCTCTAATTACCCACTACAGAAGCCTCAATTACCAACTGGCTCCTCTGGCTATTGATCCAAGTCACACAATGTATTGGACATTGTATAGCACCATCTGCTAATGTTTACCGCATACACACTCCTCAAATACATAATACATTCTCTTCTACCAGTGCAATGGGGCTGGGTAATGTCCTGTATTAGCTGCTAATGTGATTTATATGAAATCCTTTGCCTGTATTTATGATTTTATGGTTTGAACTGACCTTATTCATCTTGACCACAAATGCTTTGCTTTGCTAAAATAGCTAGTGAAGAACCTTTGTGGACATCTATTTCTTCACCTGAATACACCAGACCCATTTTACTCAGATAACGATAATTCATTTATATTGACTCAAAGTCAGTAAAACCTCTTCATTGTACAAGGAGCTACAGGGATCTCCCCTGCTAAAATATACTCTACACTGTTTTAGCAATGATCATTCTCTGTTGGACCTGAGTCAAAACCTTTTTTGGACCATTGCAATCCTCATTAGTCTGTATTCAGGCTGTGACTCTTTTATATTCATCTTTCGGTGAAAATGAGGCCCATCTTCGGAATCTGTGTCAAATGTGCAGGATGAAAAGTGCTTGAAGCAGTTTATTAAAAATGTGTCATTTTTTAGCAAAACTTTCTATGTTTCGTGGCTTAGTCAAAGTGTTTGTTACTGGAAAAACTACATTATGTAATCTGAATAAAGAAATAAATTGCATATGATTTCAGAAGGATGTAAGTGTTATATGTACTCAGGCAGGCTTGGTAAAGTGTTTGTTTCTACATTGTGTAAGGTTATTGTCACAGTCTGGTCAGTGGCTGGTTAGAGCCACTGCTTTTTTGTTAATGCTTCTGGTTTTTTCTGTTCATGTTTGGGTACTCTTATTTTGATAGCCTGTTCTGTTCAGTTCATGTGTCACGTGTCTTGTCATATGATTTCTGTTTTGTCATGTGTCTCTTTAGTTATCAGCTGTATCGTGTTTTCCCCTCATTTAGTCATGTGTATATAAGCTTGTATTAGTTAGTTTATCCTCATGTGTCCATCACCTCATTTTCACCTCTACTTTCCTGCCTGTGTCCTACTTTTTGAAACCCTGATTCTTGGTGGCCATCGTGCCCCTTTCTGTTTTTTTGTGTTTTGTTAATAAAGACGCATCCTGAACATGGAGACCTGCCTGTCTGGCTCTTCCTGTTTACTCCGAGGGAGTTCAGAGTGTGGGCTTCGCGGCCCCCACTCTGACAAGCACAGAAGATGAAGAAACTGCCAAGTGATTTTTTTGCCCTCTTCTCTGTGGCTCTGGGTGAAGAGTTTTGGAAAAACACCATTTACTGCAGTTCAGTTTTTTGCGATATGGATATTTTTTCGCGATATGTATATTGCACATGTTGATATCGCGATGACGGTAAATTTGCTATATATTGTGCAGCCCTAATGTATATGTATGAACACTGTGGATATATACACAGATACACATTGGAATGTCCTCAACCTTGGCTGCTTTATAGACTTTCTGCAGAATCGACTGGGAATGCTGTACCTGTATTCACATGATGCTCAGCTGCTCCTAAGATTCCCAAGCTAATTTACCTAAGCCAGCAGATAAAGAAGATCTATGTAATGTAAAATGATTAATTCAACTGCTTCCCCAATTGAGATTTCTGCCAACTGATTACATTTCAGATTTGAACCATGCTGCTTCCCTGCCAGAACATCTACAAGTAGCTGGAGACCAAGACGAATGAACAGGTAATAGAATAGATAAGAATATTTGGTGATGAGTTACATTATATCCATAAACTCTGGCAGGTGCTAAGCATTTCTGTCATTTACATTTGTGGCGTTTGGCTGGCGTTCTACTTTTATTTCTTTCGAATCCAGTTCCGGTCCTCATGACTGTTTAACAACAGCAGGTGGTAGTCATAAAATCAAATGAAATTATACATGAGTGAGATCAAACAAAGTTATGGTAATTCAGAGCAATATACCAAACTCCATTTCAATACACACACACACACACACACACACACACACACACACACACACACACACACACACTAAACACATACATCCTCACCCCTGACAGTAATTTCAATAATTTGACATGCACTAAGATTTCCATTGTGATAACACAAAGAGGACACATGTAATCTATTGCTGTTTGTAATGCAACTGAATGTGCTGCAATACAATTTCATTCATTCAACTGCCATTTGCCTTCACCTTCAAAAAAATTTAATTTTTAATTTATTTATTTTTATTTATTGGCCTGTGTTGTGTTGTGTTTTACGTTTGCTTGTACTGTACAGCACTTTGGTCAGCCTTGTTGCTGATTTAAAAGTGCTTTATAAATAAAATGGTTTGGTATGGTATGGTACGGTGGTGCACATTTTTAGATATGTGGTCAAAATGTCTCTACAAAGCTCTCATTCACAGATGATGGTCTCCTGCACCACCCTCTAATAAAAGATATCCAAAACAACCCAAACCCTAGAATAGGAATAGAATTTTCTATCTATCCAGCAAAGAGAATCTAACAGGCTGGTCGACACGACCACGTAATGATGTTAAAGCATTTAAAAACAGCATGTTTTTCCAACACCTTTGATCTACTTTAAATGTCAAAATAATAATGAAAACCACTGAGGAAATGTTGAAATTGTAGACAATTATAGCTTATTATGTAGAGCCTCATTTCTGAAATGTGGTAAGGAATGTCTGTCTGACTATTCCAAACACAAGGGATCTTAGTAAGCAGTGGCAGTGGAAAGATTTTCATTGAATCTCATTGAATTTGGCCAAATTAAGTATTTTTGACCAGTGTAGCATCTGCACATTGACAAATCAATGACAATCGATTACATTTTTTGTAAGCAGCTCAGTGCACACTGACATTTCACCGATTTTGAATGATTCATTCAAAAACACGGAATATACAAATGTAATTACTATAACACAAACTAGAGTAAACAAATGTGAAACGTTTTTAGAACGCGCGAAATGTTCTAAAATGTTAAATCAATTATCACCTTTAAATCGCTGCAGTGCCTTTTTATAGCCCTTTGGTTCAAATAAGTAAGTCTCAGGGTAAAACGAAACCCTCTGAAAACCGGCTGGATTCTATTGAATCACTCCCACTAGGTTTTCCCATTAAAATACTTTTTAAAGCTATGATGCTATAATGTCTTCCCTTGCTCCCGGAAGGTTCTGAACATTGGGCAAACTGCACATTGATGTTGAAGCTCACGTTTTTTTTTGTTGGAATAAGCAGGGAGTTCAGTCACTTCATTTCCATATGAAATGCTACAGACCTAGAACCAATTTTGGACATTGTCCAACCTGACAGCTTTTCAAAACCAGCACTGTCTCGAGGTGTGTCCAAAATCGCGCTCTATCGTCAGTGCACTGAGATTTAATGCGTAGTGTGCACTGCCTTCTATAGTGCGCACTGCTGTGGGTCAGTGCTGTGCTAAACGGAACACTAACGTTTTGCGCTTAGCGGAAGTGACGGACTCACATTTGCTTGCGATTCTCCAGCCGCCAAAATATCTGCCGGTTTTACCGCCATGTACAGCAGTAAAATAACTTTATTAACGTTACTCACATTTATATGAACCAGCTGCCTCCGTTTGGGCTTGTATTTCACTGTTTGAAATGCAATCCCAAACTCGAAAACACGTTGAAAGTCCCGCCCCTCCGCTACGTGGTCAAAATGACGCCCGTTATCAAACTCGAAAACATGTTGAAAGTCCCGCCCCTCCACTACATGGTCAAAACGGTGCCCGTTTAGTGCGCATAGTGTCCATTGTTCTGCACAGCGTTTTCTGGCCGATTTCAGTGCAGCATCCGAGTTTTAGCTTGGTTTTCAGTGTGAGCGCACTACGCACTAAAATCATGCACTAAAAGTGCGCAAGTGTGCGATTTCTGCCACAATCTACGTTTGTAATGTTATGATCGGTGTTTGCTAGACAGGATATGTTCTTCATTAACTGAGCTCAGCAGGCTAGACAACATCTAAGCACATATGCAAAGGCCAAAATAAAGAATGGATTGAGTACATTACTCTCATCTCCTAATTTGAATGCTTTATTAAAGCCATTTAGAGAGAAATAAAGCTTTTTAGTATCATGAAAAAAAATCCATGAGGTGCAAATGCTAGTTTTCAGCTGAATATATTTTGATTTACAAATTAGAACTTGAGGTAGTATGCCTACAAATGAGAAACAAAGCACGTGTCTTGTATTACAATGCGTTTGATGATGTATTACACAGTTCCTGCCCCGTGTATTTTCTATCCTAGAGAGAGCAACCTGCCCCAGAACCTAACACTGGCTTTGTTCTTTTGATCTTGATGCTCTGATATAAACACAATGCAGTAATGTAGTGTATGCATGCATGATAATGGTGCACATGCATGGTGAAAATTAAGCAGGGCATGAGTAATGATGCCGAGTTTACATAAGCATTAATCAACAATGGGAGAGCCTAATAGTTACTCGATTAATCATAGACAACGGCTGAATAGATAGAAATGATAAGTTGCAGGCCCAGTTTTTAAAGATTAAATAAGTCTAGGTGTCGTTTGAACTAAAATCCCTTTTCTGGCAATGAGCACTAGGAATAATGGTTAAAAAATGTAAATAAAAAAATTTGATAATTGATTAGAAACACAGGTAAAAACACATTTTAAAATGTATAGTTTTGGTCAGTTTAGACTGCTATCATTGTTTTCCACATTTCTGAGCCTCCTAAGGCATACAATAGCTATAGCAAAGAATCACGTAGTCACGGTCGCCTCGCCCTCTCGCTGTAGATTCTGCACCTCATCCCCTGAGTATTAGTTTTCCTGTTCATTTTTGTCTTAGTGTCTTCCCTCCCTTGTCCCCTTGTACCCTTTAGAGTCTCCCAGCACTGTTTGTATCACGTCCCGTCTTGATTAGTTTCCCATCCCGTGCACTATTTATAGCCCAGCCTGACCCCGAACCAGCGTGCCAGTATTGGCTCATCTTTCGTGTGTGTATATGTACCCCAACCTTGTCTGTTCTATTATTGTTCCTGTCTTTTATGGTCTTGTTGTTCTTTTTGTTTGCAGGCTCGTGCTTTCCCTCTTTGAGTTTGGTGCTTACGCCCAGAGTGATCTGATTCTGTTCTCCACGTTTATCTCGTTTGTCTGCTAGGACAGCCCTGCTTTGTTTTGTGTTCTGTGTTTGGTTGCTAGCATGAGTCCTGCTGTTTGTTTGGATTTTGCATTATTCATTCTTGTGTTTACTGTGGTTCCCCTGAGTTGGGGTTTGTTTAGTTCCTGTATTGTTTTTGTGTCTCCTTATTGTGTTTATTTCCAAGTAGTTTTGCGTCCTCCCTTTTCCCTTCTACACACCCACCATGACACACGTCCTACAAAATATTCCCGTTCTGTTCCTTTGCTACCTGAAATGAGGACACACACAAAAAGCCAACTGTATTTACTTAATGAGACGTATTACTAATCCTACGATTGATTAAAGGATCACGCCACTCCTAAAAAAAACCCATGTTGCACACAAAGCTAACAAGGCTTCCACCTGTGATGGTTTTGATTTGTTCAGCAAATCAAAGAGCAATTCCTGGAGCATTCCAGTGCTTGGTAGTGCAGATGAAAGCAAACAAACAACTATAGGTGGCAAGTCACTGTCAAAAGATCTTAGAGACAAAGTTGTGGACAGGTAGGAAATGGATTTATCAAAGGCTTTATCTATTCCTAGGAACAGAAACATTCTATGATTAAAACCCTCCCTTGATCAGGCAGTCCCTTCAAACTGTATAGCAGAGCAAGGAGGAAACTGTAAAATGTCCATTTGTCACAAATGAACACGCCACAGGCGGAAATTCTTTTTCTGCATTTAACACATTCACCAAGTGGAGCAGTGGGCATCCAGGAACTCAGCACCCGGGGAGCAGTGTGTGGGGATGGTTACCTCGCTCAAGGGTACCTTACAGGTGCCATTAGCAGTCCTGGGATTCAAACCCATGACTTTTTGATTGCAAGAGCAACTCCCTAACCATCAGCTGCCCCAATCAGCTATATCTAATCAGGGTACCCTGGAACCTCAGATAAAAAATTTGATGCTCTATTGACAGAGCTATCCGGGCCCAAAAACTGGTCATAGACGCTACAAAGAGGCATACGGGAAATTTTAAATAGTTACAGGAATTTATGCCAAAGAGAGGTCACTGAGTGTATGAGACAGAAATATAAGTACTTCACAAATGTGTCTTGTAAAGGAGGGTTGCAAGCAAAAAGCCTCTGCTTGAGAAAGGCCATATTAAGTCTAAATATACCTTGACGGTCAAATGGAAAAAAGTGTTAAGGTTAGATGAGACCAAAATCGAACTACTGGCATCAACATCAAATGGTACATCTGGGGGAAAGCCATTACAAATCACTATTCAAAGAACACCATGTCTACTCTAAAGCATGGCGGTGGCAGCATCCTGTTGTTAGGTGTTTCTCTACAGCACAGACTGGGGCACTTGTCAGGACACAAGGAATAACGGATGGGGTAAAATACCTTAAAATTTTGGAACAAAAATGCTACCCTCTTCCTAAAAGTTGTCGGTGGGAAGAAGGTTCACAGCTAACTGGCAACACAGTGGGGACGAAAATGTGAATGTCTTTGCATGGCCTAGTCAGAGCCCGGAGTTAAACCCTATTGAACTGAAGATATCTGCAGTCCAAAGGTCACCATCCAATTTGGCTAAGCTTGACTAGTTCTGTAAAGAGGAGAGGGTGTAGATGCACAACGTTGGTAGAGATATATCCTAACAGACTCAAGGCAGCAATTAAAGCAAAAGGTAGCTCCACAAAGTGAGGACACAGGGTGGGCAATCCTTTATTTATCTATCTGATTCTGTTTTCTTTCTTTCTTTATTTTCTGAACTGTTGTATCATATCTTTCACTTGGATCTTATAAGTTGCATTCAGTCAGTTTTTGTGTGTGTTTGTCTTCATTTCATGCTGCAAAGCAACAAAATGTGAAAATGTTGAAGGGGGTGATTCTTTTCAATAGCTACTGTATATTTCTCTTCATGTTACATTGTTGCTGATAAAGCACAGCTCCTGACTAAACTACTAGCATCTGTCTCTAATATAAAGGGATGCATGAAATCAGCAAATCTGAGAACAGGTGCAACTGTAAGCTTTTCCTTTAAAGCATCAAAGCAGCTCTGACGCTCTGTCTCACATAGCACCTGCCCCAGGGGTTTTGCCAGCATTAACATAAAGATTGTGCTGTGGTCCAGCTGTCTGAGGTAAAATTTTCCGTATATCTCCTATTATAAATAATCGAAGGAAGCTCTTTAGTTCACTAAATATAGATGGTCCCAGTCTCTGTTTGCTGGTTGTCACTTTCCTGGGATGGATGCCAATTTCAGCTACATTAACTTAACTTTGTACTGCAGAGAAGAAGTGTTCCAGTGTCCCCTAGCCTCTTTGTGTCATCTCATTACTGTAGCTTTTTCTGGTACTGAAAAGTAACAGGGCATCTGCACATTTCTGATGCAAGACCTTTTCAAGACCTTTAAGAAGAAAAATTAAGACCATCACGGCAGCAAAAAACACAACAGCCTAGAATTTGATTTCAACAAGGTACAAACAAAAAAGTCTTTTTCAACCAGCCACGATACTTCTCTCACTGAATTTGCATTTACCCATTTATCCAATCTACATTCATGACTTTGAGGGAAAGCAGCAGCTGCACACATACAGCACTATTTCTTCTCTTTCTATGGCATGCATATAGGCCTACGGTGTACACACCGCCCCCTGTGCTATAGGCAGTGACGTGCGCTGGTAAAAAAAATAATAAAAAAAAAAAACCACCCAACAGATATCATGCTTCATTTCACCCTAGAATTAAAGGGGAGCTATTATGCAAAACTCACTTTAGTTATAATAGGTCTATGGGTCATACAAAACATGTTAATGGAGTTATTTTCATAAAATCACTCCCACATAAAGAGATATCACCAGCTTTATTCTTCAAAGGATTTGCCAATTTGCCTAGAATTTGCTTAGCACCACCCCTCACTTGTCGAGACCCCACCCAGCCTGTTGCTTATCACCCCTTTAAGCGGCCATCTTGGGTCTTTGCAGCTCCCAAATTTAAAAGCTCAAAAATAATTATTTTTGTTTGCGGTTGGACTCATTTCAAAGCTAAGACTCTGAAGGTTCACGTACCAAAAAAAAAAAATCTATAAACGTAAGTTCAAACAGCACCACTGGATTGTATACTTGCTTGTGTTTTATGTGCTGAATTCAGACGTGCCTGATCACTGCAGTGGCAAAAACTCACTCTGCCCAGCTGGCCAATACTCGCTCAAAACACAATAAAACAACCTCCACTATTAGTTAAGGCATAGAAATTGTCATGAAAATACACCGATCACGGCGTAAACAGCGTTTTGTTCCTGTGAATGCATAAGGTACGGATTAGTTGATTAGATTTGTCTGCTAGTTTTACGAGCACAGATAAGCTGAGTGCTGTGTCTACATGCAGAGGCACGTCATGTGTTGTTGACTGCAAAGAACAGCACACATCCTTAGACTTTCTCCCAGACAAAGAAAACCGAAGAACTTTCATTTCATTTTGGATGGCCATGTCCCAGCAACAATAGGTTTTGTTCCACCTTAAAAAGTTCCACCTTAAGTATTTTGAATAAGCAGCTGTTAATAAGGAGCTATCTTCAGCGTCATGGAGGATTTGTATCTACTGTCTATGACAAATCAGCAGATGAGGGAGATGTTAGTACTTTCAAATAATGACTTTTGTATTTCTATCGCAGTTAAGTGTGAACTAACTTGCTTGATTCATTTCACATGTGTCAAACGAACAGCGTAAGGGGTGGGTGGGGCACGGGATGGGTGGGGCGTGGCCAACAACAGCTTATTTTTTCTGGGACAGAGCCTTGAAATGGCTCTTTTGAAATCAACCAAAACTGTGAAGATGAAAACTGGTTATATCTCTTTATTTGAGAGTGATGTTGTGCAGAGAGCTTCATGGACCTGTTTTGTATAGCCCAAAGACTTATCATAACGTTTTTCTTTTTAAGTGAGTTTTGCAAATTATGTCTCGTTTAAATTATATTACCCATTTTAATTACAGACTTTTCAATACTTTTCAAGGCCTTAAAAACGTAAAACATTTTTAAGGCTTTTTAATACTTTTCAAGGATCCGCGGGGACTCTGAGTAAGCAAATGCATCAAAGTAATATTTAAATGTACTATCACTGTCTGGAAAATTAAACATTAAGCGTCGCTTGCATTACCCTTTAAATGTTTGCAGGTCCATTGTGGTCACAATTTATTTCCCTAGTGATACATTCCAAACCAAATCTGACACGCCTGATCCTAATAATCAATGTTACTGCAACACTCCCTGCAAACCTCTGGGTTGATACTGAGCTCTGCTGGAAAGTCGATTGCCAGCAATAGTGTTGATGACCACTAATGCACACCAAATCCTTATTGGACTTGTGTGGTCACAGAGTTCATAAAAAAACAAAAACCAAACCTTGGTACATCAAAAAAAGGTCTGAATTTACTTTAGTAAGTATACGAGCTACTGCTCTCTCGACTCAACAGTTTTGACATGTGGTCATTGACCTGTACTGTGGCGGTAGAACTCAGACTGTGATACAGGCCATAAATTCACCAAGTTGGATTTCATGCTTGACCTTATTGTCTTTGCAGTTGACTTCACCCTCTGCAGCAAAGACATCTGGGAACCTGAACAGTAAATAATGCCCATCACTCTGCCTGTCATTCAACAGCACCACTCACTTTTCTACAGTTGGAGCAGGATTAGGATTTTCAGGTCAATCAGGTTTATTGTCATTTCAGCCACATACACAGTACACAGGGAAACAAAACAACATAAACAAAAACAGAACACCGCAAGACTGTAGGAGCGCAGAGGACAAAATATACAGACTCCAAAGACAGCGAGAGACAGAGTGCAAGAAATACTCAAGCACAACCAGACAACATTTAGTGTAGTTGACAAAAGCAGCTTAAGCACAAGTTTGAATACATGCAGTAACAGATGCAGTATTCTAGCAGGGGAGTCATTAAAATGTGCAGAAATGCAAATATAGAGGTAGACAGCAGTATAAAATAAATAAGCGGGGAGTTGGGGTGTAAACAGTTCAGTCTCTATATACATTCAAGAAGTTCAGTTCAGGGGTGCATTTGCTTGTCTGTCTGTCTGTGTGTGTGTGTGTGTGCATTTTATGATTGTGATTGAGGAGTCTTGACAGTCTGAGGGAAGAAACTGTTTCCCGTTCGGTCAGTGGAGGCCTGTATGCTATAGAACTTCTTTAAGCAATTTCCTCCAGGATAAATAAAGTTTCCTAATTCTGATTCTTATTCTTGCCAGATGGGAGGAGAGAGAAAAGTGTGTGAGGGGTGTGTTCCCAGAGTAGATTCCATGAAGTAATCTGTCAGGGATTTGACTGCCCATGTCATGCTGTATCGTCTCCAAAGCATTATAGAACCCAATATGTCTGCATCTGTTTATTTGTGATACACCCAACATTAGGCCAGGCACCAAACTATTCTAGGAAGTAACACATCCTCCAGGAAAGCGATTGGCTGCCTATACTGAGGCTGTCTCACTGCTGAATTGAAACAGTGTGAAAACGACTACAAGGCTTTGAGGTAAAGGGAGCAGTTTGCAGGCTGCCAGAACTCTAACGGTACTCGACTTCATGTGCTTGCTGACATCCCACGGCCCACAGCAATTTCGAAAAGGGCTGCAGATGTAGTGGTTTGGAATACAGAAGCTCAATTTTGTATCCACCTGATTACACTTGTTCAGATAATGATGATGAACTGATCTGTTCATCAGTGGCTCTATTAGGCACCAGGGGGATGAAGAGAAGAAGAGTATCAGACTGAAGGTTGGTCAATAACAGGTAAGAGATGGGAATATTCCCTCCCTTCACTGTGATGTGATGAATGACTTTACTGTATGTAAATGAGCAGCACTGAGTTCAGGGCATCACTAATGATCAGGCTGAAAGATGCAAACTGGTGGTCCCTGTGGTCTGGTTTGAGACCTGGGGATTGGTGGCACAAAAGTAGATTAAGTCTTGTTTGTGCAGGGAGGCGATTATTTATAAGCTAGCTTAGCTTATTGTAATGCAAGCAAATGATGCTTATGCTACGGCTAATTCTGCCAACACTGAAACATCATCCTGCCCACAACCATAAGCAGTGAATGATTTTAAGTAGGCCAGCGCTGCAGCAGATAGGATCGACATAGAAAACAAACGAACAAAGATAGTAATCCTGCTGCCTTTTCTCTGTGTATCTGCGCGGATATTACGTACATATTCGAGGTCTCCGGTGCTTTGCATAATTCAGACAAGGTTAAGTTCCTATATGCATGTTCTATCTGCAAACAAAAACAAAAGCCTACTTTCTACTGTTTACCTCCGAGACAAGGTTCACTTATATGTTACGCAAAACACATAATGGCTACTTCCTCTAGGTCAACTAAGCTTAATTACAGAACACAGGGAGACATGTTAATTGGCACTTAAGTAATGCCTAGTCTGTAATAGCTATGTGATATTCGCTGTAACATTAGTCTCTCTCAACCCCACTCTAATAGTAATTTCCCATTTCAAACATCTCTGCCCTCCATTGTGTGTTCGCAGAACTGTGGCAACTGTTGATTAATCGACATGTAGCCATACAGATTGAGCCTCATTAAGGAACGTCCGGCCTTTTTTTTTCTGTGAATGGGTCTGTGGACGCAGTAGGAGAGAGGGGGACTGAGGCTGGCATGCCAATCACGCATGTCCCTCCATTGCTGCCCCTGACCCCTGGTCAGAGGCAGACAGCCGAGCTGAATTATTTACGGATTCAGCCGTTTCAGATCAGACAGAAAAATAGTTGGCGAACACATGAATGTTTAAACACATGCCACTCTTGTGTCTGAAGTGCTGCTTAGGTCTCTAATTTGAGCAGAGATCTGAAGTCACCATGGATAAGACAACAGCATGAAATCCAATATAAATATTGCAGGGCACTTTGCTATGCACTGACTGGGTCATTGATTCTGTAGAGGGCAGTTTGAGGCCTTGCTATGGAAAATGAAAGCATGAAGAAGAGAGAGACACATAGGGAGAGAGAGGAGAGAGAGAGAGAGAGAGGCAGAGAGAGAGAAATGGGCAGATACAACTCTGCAGTTCGCATGTTTTTACTAGGTGACATCTTGAGAAAAGATTAAACTTGATCCCCTGTTCAGCGCTGTCAGCCAAATCCGTTTTTTTCCTTTTGTTTTAATTTTTTTTGTTGTTGTTGTTGTTGTTAAGCTCCTCTCCTTTGTGTTGTCCTCTGTGTATTTACTGCAAACGAGCACATTCACACAATCCTACGCAAAAACACAAACACTCGCATGTACATACATACAGGCATCCAGAAACACGCTCTCACCTGATTCTACCCTATTGTTGTGAGAAATATTTATGCAAAAAAATGTGAAAAGAGAGAAAAAAGAGTGAGCAGTAATTCATGGCTTTGCAGTGCATTTACTTTTCTTCCTTGCTTAGGCAGTAGGAACACAAGATTACCTTAATGAGATGGCCTGGAGGGGCTCACGTGTACTTATGCAATGCTGTTGCTGATGAAAGCAAGGCAACACTGAGCACATTATCGATCAAAAGCCCCACTGGAAAGTTCCACCTATCGTTCTGCATCATGTAATCTAATCTCGTCTAATCGACCCACTCTGGTCCCACGTCCATGAAGGCCCTTGAAAACGTGCAAATAATGAGCCGCTACGTTTCAGTCTATTTCAGCTGTCCAGACATCACTACCAAGGAGACACAGCAAAATGTCAGATGGGAATAAGGTAGGGTACACTTTTAGCAAAGCAGTAGCCTCAGTCATTAATGCAGCACCCTAGGACTTACACTATCTTGGGATTTAACGATGCCTCACCCTAGTGCTGTCAGTGGCACGCCACAGGCATTGATACTTCAACCACTGACGGTGATTTGTCATTTTGTACTCGGTCATTAGCAGCCAGACAAGCCCTAGGACCTTTTTTTTTCTCTTTATGCATTTTGTCTAAGGGACAAAAAAAGCCATTTTTGGAAAGTGCCCACTCACTCATCACATTCTGGTTACCTGAGCAGCACATCAGTTTTGTCCAATTGTCCGTTTCTTTTGAGTATAACTGTGATTTGAATTATGATATTAAGCGTTTGAAACAGGAACATTGCTACATATATGCTACAGGTAGGAACACATTTTAGTACAGGGGTTTTTTCACGTTTTTGATGGCAGAGTCAAAATATCCTATGCAAAACAGCAGCCATAATGATGGTAGACAAGTTAGCGTTGTTACATAACAGTGCTGATGCGATTTACTGGACAGTTATAGGTGTGCAGTAAATGGTTACATTGATGCAGCTAGTTTGTAAAGGTCTGATCAATTTGTACTTGTAATTACATCCATTTATAATTGTCAGAAAAGTATATTTGTCAGGAAAGTGATCTATTTTTTGGCCTGACACGTTTTTCTCACGTTTTTTGTTACTTTTACCTGAGTCATTATTTCATCTAGTGTGCTGACGTCAGTGTTAGCATTTTTGTAGCATGGCAGTAATAGAAAAAATATTCTGAAGACCCCTGTTCAAATATATAATTATATAATTATTTATATGTATATATCATTTCATTTTGCCTGTATTTTACTATGTTTACATTTACGTTCATGGCATTTGTCAGATACTCTTGATACTCCACAGCAACATACATGGGTGCTTTGTAGTCCATCACGAGTCCATAAAGTGTTACTATGCATTAAAATGTGCAGGAGAGTGTTCTCTGTAGAGAACAGAAAAACAACAAAACTTGAGCTTTGACCAGGAATATTTGAGTATTCTGATCTAAGAGGACACTACACTATTTTGTTACACACACTGTGGAATAAAAATGCCTTGAACTAAAGACCTTATTTGGTTGCTCTGTTGACACGCTTACATACGAGAGGTCTAGGATGACCTTGTAGTGGAATCTAATTGATATCACATACTGGACCTGAAAAGATGCAGATTCAGGTTGGACTAATAGAAGGAGTGTGTTTTTGAAACAGATTGCCAATCTGAAATATCCACATTCTGATTCAACAACATGCTGATCAAGAGCAGCAATAAATATGATAATCAGAATGAAACTTAGACTAGAATGAGAAATGATTGCTGTTTACCTTTGCAGCATATCGTGCTTGTTCATTTGAGCTGCCTTTCAGGTAATGCTTAATATGTTTTGAGACTAATTCCTGATTGCCTTGTCGCATCTCCCTGGGTTACCAGGTCCCTTACATCATCATACTTCATGGCCACATTACACATATCACCCAGAGACTGGGTGAGGCGATGCCAGCGAAAGAACTTTATTGCATAAGCATGGGTGACAGGCAAAGACAAGTCTTTATATAATCTGATGGATACAGGATGAAGGAGATTTAGCCTGAGCTTAGGCATGAGAAGCCGAGCATGTCCCACTATTGTGACAGGCCAGAGAGTCACACTCTTCCTGTTTCCCATTCTCCTTCTCGCACCAAGCTTTCCACTTCACAACACACTTATGGGTTCCTAAATGGACAGGAAAAAGCCTTACAGTGATATAGAATCTTTATGTAGCAGACGTGCCTCTCATGTCCACCTCATGGTTCTTTAAAATACTATTCCTTGAAACATTCTTTCTGTAACCAAGAAAAAAGTGGTTCTTCTATCACTATTTTATTCACATTTCTTTTTTAAGATTGAAGCAAAGTACTGTACTGTAAGATGTGATACATAAAACAGAAAGAGACAGAACTGAAGCTCTAAAGCTCTGTGCTTGGGATTGTATGGCACTGGTGGCAACCTCTCCTTGTCATGGAATAAAATAAATATCTTTCACTTGAAGCTAAAAAGTCTCACTCTGACACGGCTTTGATGGCAGTGGTGGTCCTACGCAGTGTTTTCTTTCAGAGACTTATTACATCAGTTTTCTCACAGCACTGACTTTAACTCATGCATATATGTATA
>JBBPDB010000108.1:31369177-31381080 GCA_037974465.1 Brachypetersius altus
TGTGTGTGGGTGTGTGTGAGAGAGAGAGAGAGAGAGAGAGAGAGAGAGAGAGAGAAAGAGAGTGAGAGAAAGAGAGTGAGAGAGAAAGAGAGAGAGAGAGAGAGAAAGAGAGAGAGAGAGAGAGAGAAAGAGAGAGAAAGAGAGAGTGAGAGAGAGAGAGAGAGAGAGAGAGAGAGAGAAAGAGAGTGAGAGAGAGAGAGCGAGAGAGAGAGAGAGAGTGAGAGAGAGAGAGGGAGAGAGAGGGAGAGAGAGAGAGGGAGAGAGAGAGGGAGAGAGAGAGAGAATGAGAGAGGGAGAGAGAGAGCGAGAGAGAGAGAGGGGGGAAAAAACATATGGCCTGCTGCAGCAGCATGAGCAATCTCATTTGTTCAAAGAATATATTTTCCTCACGCGGCAGCAAGACGCTTGACACTTTGCAGGCCGAATGAAAGCAGGAGCCGCGGAAGGCGGCGGAATCACGAGGTTCTCACGGCTCTTTATGAACGCGACAATGTAGCAATTCACAAGTGATAACAACGAAATAGAAGTGCCCTCCATCTTGTCTCTGCCGCTCTCCGCGTTGTTGATTTGATGCTTTGTGAGAGGAGATCGGGAAACAAGTCTGATGCGATCATCGAGAAGCAGCGAGGCTCGCTCTGCGGTCTCATACCTGAGCATGCTTTTAACCCCTAAACAAGGTTTAAATGCTCATGAGCTGTTTTGTCAGAGACTAATCAGGGCATTGAACCCTCCCTGAGCAATGCTCAGCGTGACTCTATGAGTTAGCGCATAGATGGACGCACATGGCACGAAGTCATGAGGACAAGTCTTAGTCAGACTTGGACATTGATATGGAGTGTGAGAGAGTGACCCAGAAGCATGACCACTGATGGAGAGGAAGCCAGTGCACATTACTGCCTAAAGCATGGAGTGCGGTTGAGAGACTAGCATACAGCAGATGCAGAAGTTATCACAAGACTGACATCTGGTCATATGAAATTACCAGGAGAAGCCGACAGACTGAAATGAAAAAGACAGTTGTGAATTGAGCGCTATGTGATTTAGATCTATGACGATGTCTTTACCCTTAAAAAAGAAGGCTCCCCAAATTGTGAGTAAATTGGAGTGTTTCATTGTAAATGCTGTATATCCTTCTTTTGCTGTTTACGCTTTTTATGCGTACATTATTCTACCCCCAAACCCCCAAAAAGGACATACAAATTTATTTATTCACACACGCACGCACGCACACATGCACGCACGCACGCACACAGTCTTGAGTCGCCCTCGTTTCTTCATCTTTTGCTTGAAAAACAACCAGACATCCTTGTATTTTTTAATGTAGTCTTGAGGCTTTCAAACTGTTTGGCTCTCATTTTCAGTTCAGTCCCTGTACCTGACTAGTTACCTGTTGTTTTTTTTGTTTTTTGTCTTTTGTTTTGCTTGTTAAGCCACACATATGCATCTTTCAAGCATTATAAGGCTATCTAACTTAAGGCCTGGACCAGTGAAGAACCAGGTGCAGATGAAAACAGAGGATCAGACAGTGATCAGTATACTGGTGGTGCTGAATGCTGAGTGGTGGGAACACCTTAATCTGGACACCTTGTAAGTTTTAGGCACTTCACAATCTGATATAGAAAACCATTTGTTCCCATATCTTTAATTTAATCTACTCAATATGCCAGAGATAGGCATAAAATGGAAATGACTCAAGACTTTTGCACAGTAACATATATATGGAATATATCCCGATCGAACCCGTGACTGGAAAGTCCTGCTTCACTTGGTGAATGGGTTAAATGCAGAGGAAGAATTTCGTGCTGTTCACACTGTGTGCTGTGGTGTGTTCACGTATGACCGAATGATACAGTCTCCTCTCGGATGGTGGCCCACCACCTTAAGCTGAACCCCAGCAATACTGAGCTCCTCTTCATTAAAGGGAGTCCTTCACCAAGCCACAATCTCATTGTTTCTGTTGGGAACTCAGTTGTCCCACCTTCTTGGTGTTACGCTTTCTCGCTGCAGGTTCTCGCCAGAACAGATGTTAACTAAACCACTGTAGGTGACTCAGAATGCGGCCGCCAGGTTAGTGTTCAGTGTTCCTAAGTTCACTCACAGCACACCTCTACTAAGGAACCTTCATTAGCTCCCTGTGGCTGCTTGCGTTAAGTTCAAATCATAAACACGTGCTTTCAAGGCCAAGAATGGACTTACACCCTCAAACATAACAGCTTTGATCAAATAATGTGTCACTACTCGTCTTCTCAGGGCTTCAAGTACGGATCGTCTTGAGCCTCCGCTGTTCAAAAGAAGAGGAAGGCACGCCTCAAGACTCTTCTCAGTCCTTGGATCAGATCTGCAGAGTCCCTCGCTGTCTTAAGGATCACCTGAATCACCTCTTCAAGGAGCAGCCTTGTGACTAACTATGTCTCTCATTTTGCTTGCCTTTCTTTGACATGTGTTGTTTAGGTGTACCAAGCATGCAGTAACTTGGTTGAATAGTGGACGATGATTTACATTTTGCTTTACAGGTTGTGGACTATGTATTTTTGTACTTTTTTCTTTTTTTTAAACAGGAGTTTGTAATTGGACATAAATTGTAAAAGCCCTTATCACTATAGTAATTTTTTGACAAAAAAAACATTTCAAGTGTCACGGGCGTTGCTGCGAAGCCCCAACCCGGAGCTACCTTGGAATGCACAGGCTGGGAGCCAAGGATCCATTGCAGAATGTGACTTTATTCAACAAAAAGCAAAATCAGAACTCAGACAGGCTCGTGGGCCTCCAAGAATAACGTGGTACAAGATCACAGACTGGGAAACTAAGGTGCTCTAAAGACGTTGATGGACAGATGAGGAAACACTGACATACACAGACTTAAATACAGGACTAAATAAAGGTCCTTAAACACACTGACCAGAAAGACAACAGACACATCACACAGGGAGAACTGAAAAGGCATAATCATACTACAATGAACAGAAAAAACCAAGAAGAAAACCAACAAAAAAGCAGTGGCTAAGACCCTCCACTGGCCAGGCCCGTTACATCAAGTCTTAAATGGACAGTAATGAAAACAGCCTGTGTTTAAAGGATAAAAAGAGGTATGCTCTTAAACATTAAAAGACCCTTTAAAGAAACTATTGTTGCAAATGATGTGCACTAGCTTAAAGAACTTCTGCGTGATGGAAACTGTCCACATCAATGACAGGTTTCTCTCTAAACTGTATATCCGAGCAAAGAACCTTTAGGAACTTTTCCGTCCCTCTTGTCCTGTCCTACTACTATCTGTCTCACAGCACATGACTGTTTGTTCATGCAGTTTCCTCTTAACTTTGATTATTTATAGCAAACACACACCCTCTCCTTCTCAGATTGCTACCCTGCCTCACACGTTCTGCCAAAGTCTGGGCACAAGGCAAGCTCGTTTGCATGTATTTGCATGTAATTAGCACATCAAACCTTCTGACTTGAAAGGGACGCCATGTCAAAAAGTACTTTGCATCTCTCTCTCGTTCTCTCTCTCTCTGTCTCATTCACTCTTTCTATCTCTTCCTCTTGCCTCCTCAATCCCAGTCTCTGTTACGGATGTCTGATTAGAAGAACAATTAAGTAAAGTTGAACCTCTCACAAGAGAGGAATTATAATAGAATGGGGTTTCAGTGTTTGGGTATGCGACTTTATATGTGATGGCCAGTAATCCTCTGAGCTGACTATGTGGGTGTGGTTTTGTGTGGGTCTGATTACGTATATGTAGTTGTGTGTGTGTGTGTGCATGAGAGAGAGAGAGAGAGAGAGAGAGAGAGAGAGAGAGAGAGAGAAAGATTTTGTGCTCTATGGCTTCATTTGTATGTGTTAATTGTTGACTTTTTTACTCATTATCAGAGCCACTGAGATGATGAGATAGTGTGATTGACTCATTGAATTGCCCTAATTAGAGTTAACAATGATGTCAACACGCATCCGTCAAGGCTTTCAGTTTCAAGCAAAACTTCCACTCAGCCATAAAGCGAGTGCCCAAACAATTAGTCAACTCATAATTAAAAGCCTTAGTCAACATGAACCATGACCTGAGCAGGCACCCATGCCTTAAAGTGACTCAGAGGAATATAGATATCAGGCCTTATTCATACCCTTTTAGTATGAAGCATGGTTTTCTAGGTGGGCTCAAATAGTAAAGAAAGGATGGGTGTTCTAATAAGGGTGGTGGTGGCCTAGTGGGTAGGATACTTGCCTCTACACCATGAGGTCATGGGTTTAAATCCTACCTTCAGCACCACCACTGGGTTCCTGAGCAAGACCCTTAAGCCCAAGTTGCTCCAGGGAGAGACTGCCCCCTGCAGTTAGGTGATGGAAGTCGCTTTGGATAAAAGCATCTGATAAAAGCTGTAAAATGTAATGAAAGATCAGGTCTGCCCTCCTTACATGTCTTTTGAAGTTTCAAAGCTGGATCGCTCTCATTATGCCATAATGATACTGGAAGAATTTTTCACAATCTTCAACGCAGTTTAATTTTACCAGACGTTTAGAAATTAAAGTTTTTTTTACCACTGCTAAATCACATTTAACAATACAACAACTACTTTTTCAAAGCCATTTACACAGTGAGAACAGCGGTGCTCCACATGGGCTGAACTGAGCATCGTTTTTCATTGCTTTTACACAAAATGCATTTGGTGACTACATGCAAGAACAAGGACACAAGTCACTTAAATACATCTGGCCATACAATTTACTACATATATATACACAGCTCTGGAAAAAATTAAGAGACCACTGCAGTAAATCAGTATGACAACCATTCCATGCCAGTGTCTGTTAAATTCCTACAAAAGTACCTCATTCTGCTTTATGATGGTCTGGTTAGTGATCATCTGAATCAAATCTTATTTAATGAGGAAAACTATAAAATCCACTGCTGGAATCGATTCTCTCCTCTCACAATGTGACCAGATGGACGGTAAAACACTGCTACAAGTTCATCAAAGGTAATTATTGTCATTTTGTTTGAGTGCAAATTATTCTAGTTCTGTAAAACTGATGTTTTGTCATTTCCTTTAAAACGATGCTTTAAATGAATATATTATTTGAAAATATTGTCAGCAGTTCTGACAATATTTCCAAATATTGAAATGAAACTGCTCAACCTTGTTTGGTCTTTCATAAAACTTGTTAAAGTTCATCATCAGGTCGTCCGGTGACAGCTTCTCGGCTCGACAGAAACCGGTCGCAGCAGCCTTGTGTTGACATTCCACCCCCACACACCCCCTGAGTGAGGAAACTTCTGTTTTTGTTGTTTTTTGTGGTTTCTTTGTCCAGTCGGCGTTTTCTACCTCCAGCTGAAGGTCTCACTGGCTCACCCATGCCATCAAAAGGGTTTAAAGAATTCATTTTGAAGAGGACACTAAACAAGATCGCAACAAAACTCTATCGCCTCAGAGCGATGCCAAGCTCGATTAAGTTGTACGCTCAACGAATTCTGATTGGTCGAGAGTACATGTCACATTTTGACAAAAATAGGTACGGCGCTTATTGCGGTTTGGATATAAATTGCAGTACATCTTAAACAAGGAAATATAGCAATTTAGCAAGACATGTTGATGGAGCAGTGAATAGGTTCAATGCACAGTAAAACGGCACAATTTGTTTTCATTTGTCATTTATCACGTTTTGGAAAAGAGCTCCTCATATATATATATATATATTAGAGGTGGGCATTGATTTATTTTTTTTATGCCGTTAATCTCATTGGAATCTTGGCGTTAATCAAGGTGAAATTCATCATAGCTTGCGTAGTATAGACATATACACACACACACACACACACACACACACACACACACACACACACACACATATATATACACATATATATACTGAACCAAGTAATACTGGACTTCTACAAAAAACGCAGAAATACTGTACAATCACTATTTACTGTGTGATGTTATTGGTATTTATTCTATTTAGGTTTATTTGGTATATTTAGTAATATTCATGCGAAAAAAGCACACACTGATCAGGTGAATGTTTTTTAAACATTGTTTTTGTAGGTGCCTAAGTGGAGCGATATCTAATGATGATAGTAAATCAGTCATTGGCCCAGACATCTCAGAGCACCATCTTGTTCCTCGATGACCTGTACAGGATCCTGGTACCAGAAGGTAAGAGAGCGCGACGGAGAGCAAATGCTTCAGTATTTGTTGTGGAGTGGGACAATGTGGCATTCCACCACTTCACTGCATTCACAGAGTGGTTTACAGAGCGCTCGAGGATGTTCTCTGTTTCTGCCGCCATAAAACCTCTTCCTAAACCCTATAGAGGAAACCACTGCAAGTCACATCACCACATATCCCCACTTGATGCCATGAATCCTGGGTGCCATGTCATGCTTGTTGAGCACTGCCAAGGTTGGATAAGGCTTTCTAGAAGATACTTTCCCAGATTAATGGCTAGACAGAACCTTAGATATGAGATGGATGAAAACTGGTGACCCAATTTAGAGTAAAGAATGATAATACATGTGCTATGACTTCGCTCTGCTTAGCTTCAGTTCAGTGACAAAATGGAGTTCTTGTGTTTCGGATGTTGTCGTATACAGGCTCTGTATAATTGATCTAAATCTGTCCTTACAATACGTACAGTTGTTTATTGCTCTAGAAGTACTGACTATGAGTCTGTTGCAATGTAGCAAAAGAAAATCATTTAATATCATCATCTGTCTGATCCCCCCCGTACAGTAATCTCCCAGTTTTATGCAGATCAGGAGTCGCGGCTTCAGTCACACGCAGATTTATTTTGAGAACCAAACTCGCAGTTTTACGTGGAAATCCCCACAATAACGTGGAAACTGCAAACACAACTCCACCTTTTTTTGCTTTTTTGCAGCAATAAATATATTTTTTCTGGATGTTTTCCCGTTCACCTCACCGCAATACTTTTGTCCCGTATCTACTGGGTTCGGTAGATATCAAGGAGAACTTTCCAACGAGCCCTCATTTGTATTTTGAGCCTGAGTAGATAAGGTTTTATTCCCCAAAAACTGAGTTTAAAATAACATTTAACTGTTCTTGGAGCATATTTGGGGGCATATTTAGCGTTTACACTATAAAAAAAACATTTTTTATTTTTATTTTTTTACCAAAACACAACGCAGTTTTTCACTATACGCGGGTGCTCTTGAAATGTAATCCCACGAAAAGCGGGGATTACTGTATAGCCCTGTGGCCCTGACAACCTAATAGGCCTGTTCGATGGTTAGGACTGTAGCACTAAAAAATACAATGCACAGAATTGACAAAATGCTTGTCACTGCTGTCAGATCTGAGGTGTGCCAGTGTTATATACCATGCACATCTTGGATGAAATTCATTCATGTGAAAACATTCAATATTTCTGCAGATAACCAGCCTTTCAAGTTCATCATCATAAAGCAAGGGGCCGTGAGCTGAATGCAGATATCTCAGTGGCCTCCAGTTTGACTTCAGCAGGTTGTAAAATATAAGCTGAGACGAACAGACTGTCCTTGCTTGATCTTGTGGAGATGCTGGGCTGCTCTCTTGGTTCCTGACTGCACAGAACAGGCTGACCTCCTGTGCCTGCAGCTCTTAAAGGTCTTGCACCGGAGCGCCTGGCTGATGTGATTATTGGACATTTATTCCCCTTTTCTTTCATTGTTAGCGCACTTAGTATGATTAATTACGTCAAGCTCTCTCACTGACAACTTGCCTCACTCAAGGGAGAAATACCCGCACCCCCTCCTCTTTCGCTCTGTCTCTTTCTATCATTCTCCCGCTCGCTCCTCTCCAGTCAATTCAAATTCAATTCAGGGAGCACTCCATCTGCCATCATGGCTGCTGCGCAACAGCAACAACAGCATCAGCAACAGCAACAGCAGAGGCAAAAACAGACACACATAAATAACACAACATACACGGAACACTTTAAATGTATATAAATGTATTTAAATATACACTTTAAATGTGTGATGCCACACAAAAAGGTTCCCCATGGAACCTTAAAATGGATGGAGCTTTTTAAAATGAGTGTAAAAAGCCTCTGTAAAGTTAAAATGACAAACGACAGTCCATTTAGGGAAAATAAGCAGCAAACGAGCCGTTTTTCAATTCTTTTTCACTTCTTAGCTCATAGTACTAGTTGGATCTTGTGTTGTTTTTGTGCTGTCCAGTGTCCACCCAGTAAGGATGGGTTCCACTTTTGGTTCCTTCCTCCTGCACAGGGGGAGGTTTCCTTTCTCACTGGCGGCTTCTGTAAGTCGGCTTTGTGACAACCTCTGTAGTTTTACATATGAAATATTGTTGCTGTCCAAAAAGGACAAATTGTCTCCTTTTTTATTTTTATACATGATTTGAATACAATTTACTTTGAAAGTGCCATGATGAATGATCCAATGGAATTTAGCTATGCATTCACAGTAAATGACTATTTCAGGCTACAGTGCAGATAATCAGAGCTCATTTACATAGAGTACTCTTAAAGGCGCAGTAGCAAAAACACTCATGCAAGAAAATGATCAAAAAAATGAATGATGCATACAACACAGATCTTACACTGACGTAAGGAAAAAACAAGATAAAAAGCAAGATAAAAAGTAGGATATGGCCATTTTAAACAACGTACACATGATGGGAATATTTTTAAGTAAAGCTTTTCCAAAACGAGAACAGTTTAGGAACTTTTACTTTTGAATTTGCCAGGCTAATGGGTAGTAGCTGTTAGAGGTTAAGCAACCTGGTGAGCTTTGCTTTGAAGCCACTCCTCCACAAACATCCTCCGTCTCTCTCTTTTTGTCTGTACTGGCCTGCCATTTGGAGTGGTATCAATTCACTGGACGACCACTCATGCTCTCACTCCGCCCACTCATCTGCAGCACGGCGCACTTGACACGGAATGGCCCGTTTATCCAAACAGAGACAGAGACATGTGTCTGGGTTTAAACATCCATGCTTCAATTACACAGGCCTGCGCTGTGTGTCCACTGTGTAAGTAATCCACTTATACACCCAGAATGAAACACCCACAGATGTTCATCCCCCACACCAGCTGAGCAGCCAAAAGAAAGGACGGGACCTGCAGGCACACACTGTTTGCATTCACATTCAGCTTCCAAAGCTGCAGCTGCCTGACATGATGTTCATCAGCTGATAGAATTTGTTTCTCATGCATTCTGTTGCGTATCATTTTCTCCTGAGTCATGCTGTCTAGTGCCTTGCTTTGGATTGTGTCAGGTTATGTCGTATTACACACCATGTCCCTTGGACCACTTCTAGCATGCAAGATTGCATTCAGCCAAAAATGATCCGTGAGTGATGCTACAGAAAAATCGCTTTCGGTTCCCAAAAGAACCTCTCAACGCACAGTAAATAGAAATATAATGTTCTATACCAATTAAAAGTATTCCTACAATTGTATGTACAAGAACTAAGTAATACCAGATAATATGGTTTCATATTTAGGAGGAACTGAGCGGAAATAAATAATTTTGACCTAGCTGATACTTAAAGTAACATAATAAAACAAATTGCCTGCATTCATTAATATATATAAATATATACATACACACACATGCAAGCGCGCACACACATACACGTGTGTGTCTCACATATGTTTGTGTGTGTGTGTGTGTGTGTGTGTGTGGTGTGTGCAAGAATGCATGTGTTTGCATGTAAAAATAATAAATTATTATGAAAAATGAAATGGGAAATTATTTTTTGAGTAAGTTATGGTGAACATAATGGGTTAATAATGGGAACATAATGTGTTGAATGGGTCGGTAGCCTAACGTCTATGTAATGTTATGTTAGTTACTAGGCAGACAAAGTACCTAACTTCATTACCTAAGTGAAGGTACAGGTACCACTAGTCAAATGTTACTCCAATACAAGTCATACAGTCAAAATTCACTTAAAGTTAAAGTACTGAAGTGAATGCTTCCAAAAATTAAAAAGTACACATTTCACTTCACTGTTGATTTATTGCCACCACACATACAATACCTAATGCATCCTTGCTTGTAGAAGATAAGGAATAAGGTAGAATGTTACAGAACTGATAAAGAAAACAAGCCTGTTTTATTAATTGTACACTACACACCTACACAAAATGTATGTGTATATACTATATACTTGAACGAAGTTGACAACTGAACTGCTGTAGATGTAGCTAGAATGGAAAAAAATAACACATTTATTAAATAACACAACCAACTTTACATCACAGGTCCATAACAGTAGCTATAAAACAGCAAAACCACTTTAAGTAGACAAATATGAAAAGCAGCTGGCATCAAAACAAACATTTTTCAATATTCTCCATCTCACACGTCTCCAGCAATAACAATACAGGCAAATCTCAGTGCGGTCAAATTAGTCAAAATCATAAAAGTCCTTAGTTATCTTAAGCAGAAGCTGTTCTCAAAGACACGTGAGCTAACTGCCTGTCTGGCGTTGCAGTATTACAGCGTACCAACATGACGCAACACTAATGGTGATTTCTGATAGGCTGTCATCTGCTAAAAAAACAATCATATTTTAGAAAAGTGAGACAGTAACACCCACTTTCAGAACTGACAAGTAACGAGTAACAAAACCCTTGACAGAAATGTAGTGAAGTGAAAAGTATGGTTTTGTATTTCAAATGTAGTGAAGTAAGAGTTATACGTTTCCAAAAAAAGGCTACTCAAGTGAAGCACAGATACTCAAAAACTGTACTTAGGTACTCAAGTAAATGTACTTTGTTACTGTCCACCAGTTACATGGTAGTTTCTTCGCTGCTATTTCCAATAATTTGTGTGAAATGTTTTCTAGAATTTTTTTTCTAGAAAAATCAGAGATTGAGATTTTTAGTCTCATTTATTGTGTGTGTGTGTGTGTGTCTGTGTTTGTGTGTGTGTATGTTGTGTGTGTGTTTGTGTGTGTGTGTCTGTGTCTGTGTGTGTGTTTGTGTGTGTGTATGTTGTGTATGTGTTTGTGTGTGTGTGTGTGTGTGTGTGTGTCTGTGTGTGTGTTTGTGTGTGAGTGTATGTTTGTGTATGTTCTTGTTCATTATGAACACGGTAACACCCTCGTCATTACTAGAGTTACCATGCGTTTCACTTTAAATTGTTTAGGAATCCTCTTAGGAAGAACACAGTTCCACTCTTCTCTCAGATGACAAATCCTGGAAGGCCATGCGAGTCATTTTATGTTTCGTTATGTCTTATGTTTCTGTCAGACAGAATTTCAGTCAGCTGCGGAGCTCGCTAAAGAAATCAGTAATGCAGTCTTATGCAAACGGCATTGCTCAAGACTTTTGCATTCTTAATTGTGCACTAGCATTAATATTCATCGCATTTGCGCTGCATTACATTCACTGTGAATGACAAGCAGCTGTAGTCTCATATTTTAAAGGCCCATTCCTGCTTTTATCACCATGCAAATTTGAAATGCAAAAAGTCGCCTCTGTGGGTTCGTCAGTTGCCCATAGGACACGGAAACAGCCAGCTCCTCCCTTTCCGAACAATTGAGATGAGAGGAGACAGCAGCCGGGATTAACGTGGCCTGTCGAGATCTGACATCCCACCGACAATTTAATCACTGCCTGCTTCTCCAAGAGAGCGAGGAGGAAAAGTTAAAAAAAAAAAAGTGGATGTCGTCATCATTAACGTGATGTATTTTGTCATATCAGATCCTGTTAATACCCTCGCCTTGGTCTCACACATCCTGCCTGTGCGTTTTACACCCATTTCTATATCATTTGTCTTCACTGCTGCCGCACATTGGACAGTTCCTCCTTGTCAGATTTTCTGCAGTGTGCAACAGAAAGTATTTATTCATTAAACATTGGTCTCCCTCTCCCTCTCTTCCTCTCTCTCTCTCTCTCTCTCTCTCTCGCTCTCTTCCTCTGTGTCTGTTTCATCTTTT
>JBBPDB010000108.1:31381180-31393559 GCA_037974465.1 Brachypetersius altus
TCTCCCTCTCCCTCTCTTCCTCTCTCTCTCTCTCTCTCTCTCTCTCGCTCTCTTCCTCTGTGTCTGTTTCATCTTTTTTTTCTCTTCCCACATAACTGTTCTCCTCCTCCCTCGACACATCCACACATTTCCAGGAAATGTAACAACATTAAAGGGAGGCAAGGTGATTGCCTTTTAAAAAGCATGACATTCATTTAAACACCAGCTTTCATGAATATAACAATATGTACCATATTATGAACCCAGGCAGGAAAAACAAAAATAGTAACTTGAACTAATATGCTGAAAAGTGCTTTAAAATTACCTCTATCCTCCGTTTAAATGAATAGCACAGGTGAGTCAGAACTCTTCCTCAGCCCTGGGAAAGCTGAAACTGGAACCATTATCTTACGGTTGAACATTCTAATCTAAATGGGCTTTGTGAGGACTTCCAAGTAGCCATATAGAAGGTACATAGCCTTAATGAATTGCTAAGAGTTGTTACCATGGCGATGGTAAGGTCCAACACTCAGGAAAATGTTGCATAAAAAGGCAAACAGAATGAAAATGGATAAGAGTGAGAGCTTAAACTGTGCTTTAAGCAAGGCCTAGGTAGGAGACAGTTGAGTCTTGTACTTAGGGGTCTAAGGTAGCAGCGATTGCTTGAAAGCCCACAAAAAGCTTCATTAATTTTGAGGGATGAGAAGCAATACACAGGTCTATCAGTATAACTAGGGCTGTGAGAACACCGAATGGAGTTTCAGATTGATGGAAACGAATCAAAACGAATGGTTCCCTTGCCATTCAGAGCAACACATGCATTGGTTTGATTTTCTTCCAGAAGATCAGAGAGGATATTGTTCGGCTTCCTAAACGATGCTGAGAAAAGAAATGCTCACGGGTATTGAAGCCATGTGTCGATCAGTACACAAAACTACAAACTCGGCCGAATCTGTCATTAGGTGGCTTAGTTGCTTGAAGTAAATTGAGCAACATTCATAAGAGAAGACATCATTACAGAGGTGAGCTCATTTCCAATCTGAGTAGTATGTCTGTCTATTGTATGTCCAGTTCCTATCAGATGAGGCTGATTTTTTTTTGGCACTACCGTTTTCCAGTCCAGAATGTGATGCTAGCATACTTTAGTGCAGTCAAAGAAACATGCAACTGGTCTCTGAAAGAGCTGGCTGCATCAAGCTTCTCTGGTTATATCCTATAGTCACTTCAGTGTGGAAAGATCTGCTCTTAATTACACCCTCTGCAATTCTACCAGGAATCCTGGCTTTTCGATTGAGCATCATATACAAGGGATGTTAAAGACAAACAAATAAACAAACAAACAAAACAAAATCATCATGGACATCACGACCACCACTTTCTTCTGTGTAGGAAAGCCAGGCAGCCCCGCTAGACACTAGACATCCACAGCTTTGTTTTCTTTGCTTATGGGTATGGATTAGTAAAAATACCTAAAATCAAGCGAGGGACATAACACCAGCTGGAGTAAAGTGGAAAGCAGTGGAAGGAGGGAAGAAAAGGATTTAAAATGCAAGTGGAATGTTCACACACAGTTCCCCTATCTGACTCACCACACACACACACACACACACTCACACACACACACACACTCATACACACATGCCTGACCTAAAAAAAGTAAGAGAAAGACTTACCTGCAGTGTCTGTGCACTCCTGCCACTGTCTCGATAATGAAGCACTCTCCTTCGTTCAGACAGAAGGCGAGTTCTTGGCTGTCCTGGCAAGGTTTGAAGAACTCGGAGCGCACCGTCGGGGTTGTAGGTGCAACTTTGTGTAAAAAAAAGAGACAGAGAAAGAGCAAGAGAGATTAATCAAACTTAATCCACGTTATCCAGTGCTGAATAAAGACTGTGCTAGTTCCAGAATGTCCGTTCTCGCGGGGAGAATGACATTTCATTTAACCGAAACGCGAAAGCATTAACGGTGTTAATTGAATCACAGGTTCAAGTACAATGAATTTCACAATAAGTCTTGTGATTATAAATGAGCCCTTGGACAGACAAGATTTCCCCGCACGTATTATAGTGTGCCAGGGTTGATAATGCAGTGGAACACAGACAATAGAGCAGAGGGAGCACACTTAATGAATGTCTAGCTAAACACACAAACACGCCACATGAAAGACCTTTGACTGGCATACAGCATCAATGCTATGAGGGCACAATGTATTGGCTGCTTATTATCATTTAATTAGTGCAATATATGGCAGACTAAACTCCGTTCCTCGGGCTTGAATCACAATGAATCAATATGGGGCGCGCCACAAAATTGCCTGTAATAGTTATTATGTCTCTTTTCCTATGTGCTAATAGCAGCCGTGAGTCATGCAGACAGGGGCTATTGTGCATGTGGAATAGGCCACTCGCTCTCGAACAGCTGAGGTGTTTGTCCTTTGATGAAGCCACGGCTCAATGCATTGATCCAGCTGTGCTCGCCCGACTCTGGCATGCCAGTCTTGTGCATCTACTGCAGTGCAGTCTCAACAGACAGGCAGGGCCTACAGCACTGCCTGGGTGTGTTTACACAGCTGTGCAGCTGCTTACCCCCCACCATAAGGACACACGCAACATATTCATAAGCGCACACACTCGCACACGTACTTCACAAGCAATAATAATCCACCACACATCTGTCAGATGATGGTCTAGTCGTAACTGTCAGTGAGACCATGCAGCTCCGTGCTTTTACAGCTGGCGAGCGAAAGCGTTTTACACACGAGTGTGTTATCAGGCCGCGCCAACCATGTCCCCGCCACCAAGCGCAAGGTGAGAAAAAGCTGAAACCCAAATAAAGACAGGCGCCTGCAGTAGCATGGGAAAGGTCAAATCAATCTGTTGTTCTCAGGTATTGATGGATGAATCACAGGTCAGTAAGAGTAGGTCTGCGAGACGATGATGGATCAGAAGGGTGCTGAGGCAAAAACAGGGCGACACAGATTCGACTTTATACCTCAAACAAGCTTTGTACATCATAAGCAGCAGTGATATCATAGTATGGTGAAAAGTTAGGCATAATAGCTATTCTACTGTGAGAGTATTACATAATTCATAACTATCATATTCATTGTCATATTTCATATTTCACATGTTTTATATCTGTCATATTTCATTGTACATTCATTCTAACTGTACATTATTTATTATCACATTATATGCTACTTTACATGCTGCTGTAGAGGTCCTTACTTCTGTTTACAGAATCACTTTAATATCCATTGTACATATGTAAATTTGTCAGATTGTTGCTTAATGTATAACTTAAAACACTCTAACTTAACTTTAAGTTGTGCTCCTTGTTTAAGTTGTTTTACTCTTATTTAGATTTGTTTTTCAATTTAATGTCTGTACTTATTTTATAATATTGTACAATCATGTAAAAGGAGCAGTTGAGGATACAGTTCACTGTGTGTTGTTCTGTTTAACTATACCAAATTTATAGGCCACATAAACATGTCTGTAAACATAAAGGTTGACCATACTTTCAACTGGTCAGAAGCATCTGATTTTAAGCAGTAAATACAGAGACTGAACCAAAACAGTGGTGACATCTTGCTTTGTTTGAGCTCATAATACAAATGCACCTGAATACATAATTGATTAGTGCATTTTGGATGCAGGACACAGCATCCAGTTGCATCAGTGCCAAGCTACTGACGTTATCCACCCAGAAGTAAGTCCTTTGCTGTTGTGATGTAATTTGACTTAAAATAAGATTATGTTTCATATTTAACAATTACGTGGTTAATTATGATACATCTTGTATTGTAATAATAAGGCTAATACTAACAACAACAACAACAACAACAACAACAATAATAATAATCAGCACCAATAATGCAATAATGATAATACTTTATTGTGAAAATTCTCATAACCAGCACTGAATTCACTATAAAATGAGAATATATTACAGTATATTGTCTACTGTAACAATGTTACATAGAACATAACCAGCAAACCTACAGAGATCATCATCTGATCACCTGCACACCCTCTTTAATGAGCAGAAACAGTGGAAATGTGCACTTGCTCTCTTTTTTCAGCTGAAATATTAAGAGTTAATGTGCAGGATGAGAAAAACAAAATATTTCGTCTCATGTAATTTTATTAGCCTTGCTGTGAGATTTGATTGGGGTCTTTGGAAGAACAAGGAGTCTATCAACACAGCACAGAACAGAAGATTTAACAGATGCCAGAGACAGACATAGCATAAAAGTGGGTCAATATAGTGCTCATGCTTCTCACAGCATTTTTAACTTGCTAATGTGAACCTAACACAGTATAGCTGGAATGTTAGCTAGTATTAAGTAGCTTTGGCAGACATTTCTTGTTAAGCATCCTCACTTGCACACAAAAATAGGAACCCATAGATAGATGGATGGATGGATGGATGGATGGATGGATGGATGGAAAGATGGATGGATGGATGGATGGATGGATGGAAAGATGGATGGAAAGATAGACAGATTTGTTTTTTTGTGTTATATTACACATTTTATCATCAATGCAATTACTATATGTTTGAGAGTACCACATAGATCTTAACCAGCAAGGAAAGCCAAGTGGGTCTGAAGATACTAAAAACTTTATCCAAGCCATTAGGGGGCATCAAGGAGGCTTTATCTCATCTTTTAGCTCTCCATAAACTTTCTAGGGGTTATGACATGATATAAATCATCTGCAGGGTATTGATCAGAAGGCTTTTGAATCAAATGTTTTATTGGAAAAACAGAAAATTGGAACTCCTGTAGATTATTAGTGTCATTTTTTTTCTCCAGAGCACTGTTTCAGACCAGACCAGTATAGCAGCACTGACAATCCAGTCGATCAGCAATCAACGGTGTTTACTATGTGACCTGCGGCCACTTATGGGTCTGATCTTTACCGCCAGAGCTTTGATTAAGGCGCTCATAAAAAAGGATCAGTAAAGAGTGCAGAAACATGCAATAACCATCAGTAAGTACCGAATTAAAATTATTAACTATCCATAATAATTACATGAATGAGGTTGCTCTTGAGAGGCGAGAGGAGCTGTTCAGTGAATTAATGAACACCGCAATCGATGCTCGGGGATTTTGAGCAGCTATTATCAATCGGCATCCTTTTATAATGGATCACTGATAAGTTTCACAGAGCTTTTTGAAATTGCATGGTTCTGCTAACCAAGGATATTTGCTCTCAAAACAGTTAGCTCAGCTGTCATAGCTGTTATTTTACTACACTTTTATTGCTTTCAAACAAGTCACAGCATCACAGTTAGCCCATATGGTATACGCTGCTTTCCATCATGCTGTTGTCAGGGGGGTTACTACAGTATAGCTATGTACAGATGTTCCTGCTGTAATCCCTCCTAGGTTTCATTAAATACAGAACCAATGGTTGAATTGAATTCTGCAGCAAAAGTGAGCAATGCATTAATGAATATTTTTAGACAATGATGTCATGGATCTGAATCCTGCACATGACACTACTTCGTGTTGGGATGGGTCACATGGGATGTCACATCCTCAGTTCAGACGTGAGGAGATAGAAAATGCAATTAGCTCAGCATGCAGGTTACAAATGCTGTGAGTGTTCACTTATCAACAACAACAACATGATTACACGTGCATATAAATGGGACAAATTTGAAACAAAAAGGTAAATCAATAATGAAGAATGTTCCCTCTGGTAAGTGGAACATGTAAAAGCTCTGCTGTGTTGATACAGTGCGTTAAGAGCGGCTTATTTTCGCGAACAATTTAGAGTTTTGTTTTTTTTTTCAACAAAGGAAACAGTTTAAATGGCTGCGCTAATTGTTTTGAGAACATGAACCGAATCAATTGTGAAAAATAATAAATCAAAGAAGGCTGAAGGGCTGGGAGGATTTCACAGAGGTGTAGCGCTCTCAGTTCCTGTTCAGTAGCTTCAGTCTGCTTGGCCATTGACAGATTATTCAGAATGAAATGAACCGAAAAGAACCTGAAAATCTTCAGGTGCCATGAGCCCTACCTGATTAAGTCTGCAGGGGGAATGAAATACGAACAATATGTATGGCTTGAATTATAGGCCCTTATGAATTCATGCCCCAATCACATGTTCCATAATTGCTCAAGTGATGATGGGATAATTGCTCAGCTTCCACTCGGTGACAGAATCATCTCAGCAGTTATTCCCTAAATACCCAACATCGGATTCATCCTGGTTTCTTTTAAACTTTTCCACTTCTTTCCTAAGAGGCGATCGACGTCATTCAGCTCCCTTGACGAATGCCATAAAATAGCCTGAGAACGTCAAATTGAAACCATATTCCCTCTGGTTATTCCAGCTGAAATAGACCTTGTGTTGAGATTTTGGACAAGAGAAGGATGTGTTTCCCTCCCTCTGATATTGAAAGGCCAGAGTTAATATTCTGGGTGCGTAACAGAAAGTTTGTGAAAAGAGGGCAAAAGATAGATTGCCTCCCGGATTTTCTTATTAGGCAGATTAGAATACGAGTCGTGAATTTGCGTCAAATATTGATTTGTTGCAAATTGAATACAGATGCTAGAAGCCCATGTCTCCTTTTGGAAGTTCTGCGATAATTTGCTATAATCTCTTATGTTTAATTCAATAGTTCGACAATGAAAACCATCAACGTTTAGGAATTTAACATTCACATGCCCCTAATTTAAGATTCCCCGGGTTCCCTTTCAGGCCCCTTTCAAAACCATATATTCGCTAAACAGAAAAGATCAAAGCAAAATGCATTTTATTGCCATAAGGACATGTGTATTATGCACCCCATTTTTGCGCACATCCACACACTAACACTCAGTCACCACAGAGGCATGTACATTTACATTTGTAACATTTTCTGGAATGCCTTCCCCATAATCACCCTGCTCATTAGTGTGCTCAGGCTGTGGCTGATCTCCGGGGAGAGTTCTCTCCCACTGTTTACAGCAGAGCACATCAAACACTGCACACACAAAGAGCAGAGCGCCAACGTCTGCAGAGAATACTGTCTGTACTTCGCCCATCACAAACCACTGCCCACAGCCCCCCGTGCTCTCTCCTCAACAGAGAACTGAACAAAGTCAGGTTGGCCTGGACGCTCAGTCATCTGATACCAAGGCAAGTTAAGCATTCTTCGTGTTGCACAAAAAGTCTATTAGTCAAGAATGGACAATACAACAGTCTCTCTGTTTGCTAAGTAATACTAGGGCTAGTATCCCAATATCTAAAAAGATAAAGTGAAGTCTTCTTGTTCCCATTAAAAGCTGGTAATTTGTGCTACAGTAAATCTAGGTGATGCTTTTAATAGTAATGTTTTCATTACTATTATCCACTTCAGCACTTGTTCTACACTATTGTTCAAACATTTGGAAAACAAACCCACACTTTTTGTTGCAGACATAATTATGAATGTGAACTTGGTACATTCTCATCATTTCGTTTTAGGCAAGTGCACAAAAAGCAAGAACACAGTCTTTTAAATAAGTAGTGTTTTTTTTATTTGTTAGTTAAGTAGCTAAAGCTGACACACTCGCAAGATTTAGTCCCGCATAGAAGTTTTAGACTCCTGTGCAAAGTGTTTAAAGCAATTTATCTGAGAAGAAAGGACTTTCTGTCAGCAAATATATGAGTTAACATTCGAATAAAAGCAAACAAAGTATTAAATAATATCAAGATTTGTTTTGTTTATACAAAACACGACATTTTGTGAGCTGGTTAGAAGAACACATTTATTTCCGGATTTCATCTCGACTGCATGGATTTGTGAGCATAAGATAATTTAATGATGTATAGATTGCGGTGAATCAAGTATTTGACGTATTTGATGAGAACTACGATGTAAAACTGGTCTGGGAATGATTCAGCAAATACATAAAGTAAATTATATTGATTATTCCAATCACTGTGGCACTTTTCAAGGGGTAGTCAGGTCCAGAAGTTGATGCGTTGGAAGCACGAAAAAATGAGTGTAAGGATCTGAGTGAGTTTGACAAGGGCCAAATTGTGATGGCTAGACGACTGGGTAAGCTGAGCGTATCGAAAATGACGGGTCTTCCCAGTATGAAGTGATTAGGACCTACCAAAAGTGCTCCAAGGAAGGACAACCAGTGAACTGCCGACACAGGCACCCAAGGCTTTATGCATGTGGGGAGTGCTGACTTGCCCATCTGGGCAGTTCATACAGAAGAGCTGTGTCAGATAGGTGTCAGAACAGATTGCTGCGTTTGGGGCTGCGTAGCTGAAAACCAGTCATGCTCACCTCTGTCCATCCTACAATGGGACCATCAGAACTGGACCACGGAGCATCGAAAAAAGGGGGCTTGATCTGATGAATCATGTTTTCTCTCACATCACGTGGATGGCCGGAAATGATTCATATGTAAATCCATGTAATGTTTCACTAAAACTGCTTCAACATTCTGGGCCTGTTTTTGTACCGCACACTTTCTGCTTTCCCTTACATCCACCTGTCGAACCTAAAGGCAGGAGAGTCAGTGCCTACAAGGTCATAGAGGAGATCACCTTTGACAACACCTTGGTCTGTACCCCTCCCAACACTCAACACCATGGTCTCTGTCAGAGACAAATGGAGGTTAGAGAGGGGACAGGTGCTTAAAAGTGAGTGTGCTTCCTGTCAGCAGGGCGGTGGACTGCGAGGGCTCCGCTGCACTGACAGCTTGGGATAGCTATAGACACAAACATCTGTCACACAGTAACAGTCCGCCTTGTCCTTCACCCATCAGACTGACAGGCCCCCGGAGGCAGTCTCCAGAGACATGCCTGTGCTCAGAACACACCACATGCTCCCTGCTCCCACTGAGAAACCTCTACAGACCTGAACATGAGGGAACAAATAACCTGAAGAGGCTTCCTCCGTGGTTTTCATAGCTGAAAACAAGACACGTTCATTAAAGTGAAGCTGTATAAGCACGCCATGGAATGAAATAACAGTCTAGTGTTCATGTGTGTCAGACTCATGATGACGTGTTCATGTTTTATGTAGTACACTCTTCCTTAACCTCCGTCTCTCCTGTAGATCTCAAATGAAAGTTTCTGTATTTTTCATAGAATGACCATATGTTTATTTATATTGAACTGATGCTGGACTGTTACTGATCCTTTGCACACTGTCACGTCTCGGCCAGTGGCCGGTAGGGGTCACTGTTTTGGTTTTATTTTGGGGGCTTTTATTTTGATATTTTGTCCATGTTTGTGTCTTGAGTCACGGTTTCAGGTGTCCTGTGTTTTGGTGATTGGGTTTTGTGATTGGTTTCTGTCTGTCATGTTGTCACGGGCGTGGCGGTTGCCACGACGCCGTGCTTTACCCCAGTGATCACACCATGACAGGCTGGCATCCATAACTGTAAACTCTTTATTATAACAAAACAGAACATAGACCTGGCTCGAGGGCCGGAAACTGAAGTAACAGAAAAGCAATTGTGACGCTAAGTGAGATGTGATGATGGACCGATAACTACGGTCCATCTAACTGGAACTTAAATACACAGAACATGACAGACAGAAACCAATCACAAAACCCAATCACCAAAACACAGGACAACTGAAGCCGTGACGCAAGACACAAACATGGACAAAATATCAAAATAAAAGCCCCCAAAACAAAAACAAAACAGCGGCCCCTACCGGCCACCTGGCCGAGACATGACACACTCCGTACATTCCAGTATTGTTGATGCATTACATTTTGGGTGTTCAAAATCTCCTTGTACCACAACTTATTGGATGCAAAAACCGATTAGATTCCTGTACCGATTTTACTTCTAGTTTAGAGTTTCTATTTAAAGTAGGGTGGAGGTAGCTCAGTGGGTAGGACACTTGCCCCCCAGACCAAAACGTCATGGGTTCGAATCCTACCTACAGCACCACCACTGGGTCCCTGAGCAAGACCCTTAATCCCAAGTTGCTCCAGGGAGACTGTCGCCCCCTGTTGGTAGGGAATGGAAGTCGCTTTGGATAAAAGCGTCTGATAAATGCCGTAAATGTAAAGTTTTTATATGTGTACCCTGTGTACTCTGTAAAATAGATGTTTATAGCTGAGATCACTTTGACTTTGACTAAAGGTTCACAAGGTCAGTGGTTTTCAGAGGTCCCTCTAGATTGTCCACATTTGTCCACAATCTCAGCTCCCAACAGGAAAAGTAAAAGTGTGAATCATCCTCAGGGGCCCTGAAGACCAGTTTGAAAACCATTGCTTTAGAGAAACAAAAATGATTCTTCTTTATAAGAGTTCTTCAATTCTGTCCCTTGATGGCTAGTGTCCAGCACTGTTCGGTAATATCTTCGCTTTCGCATCAACTAAACATAAGAAGTGACTGAGGAGTTGAATTGGGTGCGCCTGGCAGGTCAATCACCCAGCTGCACTCCACACCATCCCTCCAGGGCCATAATAACTGAAGAGCCCTGTTATGTGGCGTCGCATCCAATAACCCTTAATAGCGCCTTTGTGGATACTTAGGGCATGGTATATAATTTCATTGAGCTAAACAAGAACAAAAACTGAATCAGGCTAAAAAATATTTAAAAAAACCACTCAGTAATCATTTGAATGATTATTTAGCTGAACTTTGGATGGTTTAAATGACAGCAAGTATGACACAGCTGAAACCCTAGCACTTCAAACCAGATAAAAAGCGCTGCTGTGAAGGCACAACCACTTATCAGATAATTGGAGTTTTGAAGTAAACAGCAATTTTAGAGCTCTGCTAGCATCAAGATGGGTCTCTTGGCTTGGCCTTGGGAGAGGTTTAAAGTGCTCCTACAGAGAAGAATGATGAGAGCAAGCATGAGTGAAAAGAACAGAACGCTTTCCTCCTCGTTGCTATGTCCTCCTCTTTGCCCACCCCACTGAACAGTTTATCAAATAACTTTACTGGAAAGTGATAAAAAAAGTACAGAAATTCAGCAAATGTAAAGGCATTTGATTTCACTGAGTAAACCCGTTAAAAAAGAGCCATAGTGTAATGCATTCTGACCTCATGACAACTTTGTAGCTAAGCGCCGAGCTCAGAGGGAAGAGAACCGGTTACCCTGCTAAGAATATTTGAAAGCGTCTGGGTGCCCTCCCCTTGAAATAGAAAGAATTCATTAAATCCAACAGCAAGTCTGAGACCAGGGAAACCTCCGAAAAATGCCAGCCACCGGAGGCATTACTGAGCCACGCAGAATCAAGGAGCGTGTGACATAGAAAGGAAGGGACATTGCGAGGGAAGGTGAATTGAATCCTCTCAGCACTCTGAACTGGCTCCTTTGGAGAAGATGACAGCTCCGCATGGACAAAGTGCGCCCCACTAACTTGAAGTGACAGTTAAGACACAGGCTAGCTCTCCAGAAGACTTAAGAAAGATTTCAGCTGTTCTACGCCACCCCACTGACATGTAATCAAAACAAAAGGTCACAATCTAGCGAGCGCAGGAAAGATCTTAGTGGCTTGCCACCAGCAAGTGTCATTAATTAAGCAACGTGTCTGTTGAGCATTTACAGATCATAAAAATGGGAGTAATATTCTTTTATACCCTCACAATAGCCCAAAGTGAAGGAAAATTATGTAAATTGTGAAACATTACGCTTGAAGTTGCTTAATGCATTGTAAAAACGTTCATTTCACAGAACTACTGGAATTTTGGGTCTACAGGGTCTAGCTGTTCTAGCTAATCCATTCATGCTGAGCGCCGATATTATGCCTAATTCATATCGCATAGATTTCTATATAAGCATATATTTTATAGGATTTCATTAACGTTTCGTGATAGAAGTATTGTCGATGTATGCAAGATCCAGTGTAAAATTTAGAGATGTATTAAAAGAGAAGCAACTGAGGAGGCACAGTACGACATATTTAATATTCTGTGTTTCAAAGCTGAAGGAGCAGATCCTTCTTTTTCAGAGCTGACGGAACATTTTTGAATGTTATTGTGATATTCTTGCATTTTCAGTGCCCTTTTCTGAATTATGATACATAGTAGAGAGTATATCGTGGAATATCTCCATATATCTGGAAGTAAAGACAAAGTAGAGAATAGTTACATATAACTTTTCCATTTCATCAATTGTAAGAAAACCTAATACAGAGAGAATACATCTATAACATTTCTGAAACAGAGGAGTTACCCAAAATATTGCATAAGGCCTGATATACCCAAACAACAAGCCTCACTATGTTGATTTGTGCAAAAGGTTAGACTATGAGAGAACTAAAGAAACAAGGCACGCGGGCCAAAAACATAAAACGAGGTTCAGGAACAGGTTCAAAATAAAGCAGAAACACAGCACACTCTAAGCTCATACGAGACGATGGACAGACAAGGAAAGACTAACAGAAACAGGTTTAAATACCTAACACAATGATTACGAAAATACAGGACAGC